>JAVQJG010122296.1:0-19873 GCA_036024015.1 Craterocephalus amniculus
CACGCCGCCACTGGTCTGAATTTCTTAGAGGACCCTCTGTAAATAGAATCAGATTAAAAAATAAAACAATCATACAACCACAATTCATCGATTCCACAGTTCACATGAACAGATTTGGAATGCAGCACACTCAAAATACCACCTGGCTGGCTCCACATGTTGACATAGTCTGTGCCAGAAGAAAGGAAGCTTTCAAATGAATTATCTTGTGGCCAGATTTAGCCCTGAGCTGGTTAATGCCCAGTGTTAAACTCCTCCAGGTCCTTCTGGCTCCTCATGCTGCTATCCAAGCTGCTAACAGTCCTCTATCACCAGCCTGTTTCTCACCCTAATCACGTACCCACATTTAATACACTGAATATGTAAAACACTTTCCACCAAATGCTGGATTTTTAACCAAGCATGCCACTATGGTAGTTAAAACAATCACTGTGAATTGATAGTACACTGGCAGTAAGATTTTTCTCCTTTTCTCTTTGTGGAAGAATAACTTAGTATTTGCTATAGCTATAACAACACAGACAATTTTAACTCTCAAGAATATGCCACCTTTTAAATTGGGGGCCCAAAACATTACAATCATCCACTATTCAGAGTAAAAGTGCAGTGTAATAAATGAGTACTGACCTTACAGATTCACATATTTTCTCTTCACTCCTCATGCCCATCTATTGTTATAGGACAAAAGCAGCAAGCTTTTCATAATCCACTTCTGCTGATTCCATTGCACAGCTTTTGTAGCCGGATATGAAAATAAAGACATAAGCCAGGAGAAAAAAAAAACATTGAAGTAATCCCCACTGTGATGAAGTATTCAGTACTGCTGCAGAAAGCAAGTTTTACGTCCGTTATAGATCTGTGAACTTGTTCCGGTTGGATTGTAGGTCACCACCTGGACTCTTTTGAAATGAAGTCAACAACTGCCACAAAGCAGAGCTGCAGGAGTGAAGAATGCAAAGAGGATTAATTAGTCAGCAGCCACTCTCACTGGGCTGCAAAGTTGAGTTCACTGGCCTTGAAACAACTTGGGAATAAATAAATCGCGTGTTTTTAAAACAGGGTTGATTCACCAATTAGAAAGGATAACACCTGCCTTTCATACACCATTTTTAAATGGACTTTTCTCCCACACTAATGTCTTTCATTGGCTTTTTGCTTGTGGTTATTTTGGGATCTGTCAGTGAAATTAGACACAAAGGTGAAAGGTTGCTTTCAGGCTGTGCATAATTACAAACATTGCCTAAAAAGCTTATATAGAACCTGTTTGTGTGAAAGCAAAGTGGCTGACTCACTTACCACCTTCTCAGGACCTTTAGGTGATTCAGCACCAAACAGGAGCAATTAAAGCTGCTTTTATTTGGGTTGTTTCGTGTGTTTCTGTGCAGTCATAACAAGCTATTACACAGCTCTGAATGTGATCTTCGTAAAAGAAAAATGTGTTTTTTTTTCGAAATGTAGCTAATGCAAGAATTACAGACAATTTGTGATTCTTATCTAATACAAAACTGCCCCATCTTTTTAAGGCTTTTAAGTTTGTTTGTTTTTTCAATCGAAGTTCAATTTTTGTAGATTTAAATTAAAAAGGATTTGGTGCTTTCATTATATAAAGAGAAACTATTCTGTATTAAAGAAAAAAAAGAAAAGAAAAAACATCAACTGAAACAGGACTGGGGGTCCTGATGAATATGTTTGCTTGGCAACTTCTGTAGGTCTGTGGTCTTCACATTGGTAAGCTGGTTAAAGTTTTTTGAGAGTTGCTAATTGTTCCCAGGCAACACTTAAAGCCCAGTCTTCAAAGACTGATCTAATGAGTTCCCATCTGTCCCCATGTGACTGTGTAGCTCAGACCTTTCATACTTATTGTTGTACATCTAAGTATTACACTGGTGTAGAGTATGAGGCACGGAGTTTTACTAGAAATAATATAATATCAGCATAACCCTCAGATTTTAATGTTTGATGAAATATCATGGAATTTGTTGAGATCATTTTGAAATGATAAGCTTATGTTTGGGACTGTCAGTCTACTTTATTCATCTGAACATGCTCCACATGAGGGTGAGCTAGTCTGCTATGGACAAAAGCAAAGGCAAAACCTGAGAAACTAATTAGTATTAAGGCTGACTTCTTTGGGTTTGCAGTAATCAGCTGTCATCTGGACTGAAGCCAACCCTACAACAGAACTAACCTTATGGCCTGAGCTTTAAAATCTCACTTACTCAGGACACAGAGATCTATTTGTGTCACTCGGTCCCATCAGTAATGAGCTTTGGTAGCTTGTATGTGAAGTGTTAGACTGCAGTTGGATAGTGTTAACTAATGTCGGCAGTTCCACAAAGCTCTTTAATGCCAAGATGTGGACAGGTCATTTCAGGACAAATTGGACTCTCTCATAATGACACTCTACCTTAGAGGCCCTCAAGCCCACTTTTCATTGTAACATCAGGTACATCTTAAAAAGGAAACCTCTTAAAACCACTTTAGATCTTTATACTTGAGTATATCTGTTGTGTTACTTTCTGCTGTTTTTAAAGCTATTTTGTCTTTTGAATCCACCTCTTCTTCTATGTTTAGTTTTTGACTAAGTCAATTAATTTGTGACTGTTATGAGGATTTAAATAGGAAATTTTCAAGTTAATCCTGAATGATTTTGTTGTTATTATGGGTCATTTCAAGCCCATTTTATTTACTTTTACGTCATTTCAAGATTTTGTATTTGTTGGCTGTGTAGCTGTTCTGAGGATATTTTCTTTCCTGTCTTTTTTTTTTTGTCATAACCTAACCATAACCAAATAAAAAAAAGGCCCAAGTCCCTGGGCCCCTGATTTCTAGGATGCCAGGAGCCTCTGTTGCCCCATTTAAGCCTGCGAAATTAGGTAAACTCTCTCAAAATAATTTCTGCAGGGTTATCCAAATACTAAGACATACAATGTCATATGGGTGTCATGTGCATGTGGGATCTCAAGTATATGATATTTTACTAGTTTGGAAACAAAATTCCAGCTGTTCTAGTAGTCTGAAAACCACTTAAACATTAAGTATTAGAATGTTGTTGGCCTATTTTAAAATTGCATAAAAAACAGCCACTGCATTGATCTAAAGTGTGTGATGTATTCAGAATATAATTTCCACTATACTACTTCTAATGTTTGGTTAAAAATAATTAAGTTTTCCATTATATCTGTAACATTTTGTATTATTTAAAGCACCCACCAAGTGAATGAATTGTCAATCTTACATATCCGGTAAGTACCGCTGGTGTTGAAGCATGAGCATATATTTAAGTGGTGTCCATGGTGTCCAGGGGTGGTGGGCTGTCTGCAGCAGCTAGCTACGTACAGTTAGTGGCTAGAGGAATAGTGACGCTGGTTTTTGTAAATGAAAGATTTCCCGGCATCCCTGAGCTATTGACAAGGTGGACTACGTTAACCTCCTGAATCCCAGATGTTAAAGAATTTTTAATTTTTGTTTCCACTTCATGGTAAGGAAAGGGTGCTAACAATCACAGATGAGGGGTACCGCTAGGCGTTACCTATGCTAACTGTGTTAACTTGTAGCATAGAGGAATACTAGGTTAACTCAACACAGTGTTGTTTTCATTAGATAAGAGTGCTTAACTCTGTTAGTTTTTTTTCTTCCTCCATCCATACTTTAGTGAGTGAACCTTAGAAACTACGGGAAAGTTGGTGATGTTGGATAGTTAGCGTGGCTAAATTAATTTGTTGCACCTGCTATAGTTTTAAATTTCTATCTATGTGATGCCAGCTTTATAAATCAATTGCCACTTGTCGGTGAAACTACTGTGTGTTTTACATTTGGATTGATTTAAACATGTATAATAGCAACAACATTTTTTTAGCGGCTAATTTTGCCATTTTAAGTTTAGCAGGCCAAAGACAAGCCAGCGGCTTTCCTGATTCGCGAAGCCTTCCTGGAAGCTCAGTTTTGGGCTGAACTGCGACCCGTCCCCCCGTCTGTCTGAAGCTGGGGGAACAACGCCTCCTTGCGACTAAAATCCAGAATGACAGGTGAGTAACACCAACTTTACACTAGCTGCATCACTTGAAAAGAGTAGTATTGAATGGAAAAAAAGGGTGGACAGACATCAATACAAAAGCTCTGCTAACATAAAAAACAGCTTGATTTGTGGAAGAATTATAACTTTAGCTTTGTATGTATGTATGTATGTGTGTATGTGTGTGCATGGTATTGTTACCAAATGTAAAGAGTAAACTTACACAGAAATCACCATGTAGATACTTTGCATGCAGATGCACCCGCTTACATCCCCTGATCTTCAAACCCACTGACTGAATGACCATCCCACGGTGCCTCTCTTTCCCAGCTTCTCTCCACCCTCTTTCCTCTGTGGTTGGATAGTGAGTTCTATTGTGTCAGTGAGATGTTTACTAATGAGAAGGACGCACAGTGAGAGGAGAGCTGCTATTGAAGGACTTATCGCTAATCTCTTGGTTAATGCGGACAACTTGTATGTACTTGTATAAATTACCAATAAGCCTTGGGACAGGGACATACTTCAACTTTGTGTTCCCTGAGTTAGGGTTTGTGGGTTCGGTGTCTTTAAATGCTTTGGGCAGAAGTTGGCATTCCTGTTCTGGCTTATCTGGGTAAAAGTTTAGGTTGTGTTTGGAGTTTATTCATTGTAAACGCAGCTCCTCTGTCAGTAAAAAGTAACTTTTTCTTTGTCTTTTTAATTTTAAATAACTATCACATTTTTCATCCACTGATTTTTGCATCATATTGATGTGTTTGGCTTTGGATAATAAGTGTCTGTGAAAGAGAAAGTGTGCGCATATTTGTTGCCTGCTATGCCTTTGCCTGTTGCCGATGTCCCAGCCAGTCATAGGCTGACACTGGACTGTCGTGCCCTTCTGGACCATCGTGTTGGGAAGGGTAAGTGACAACACTACCTCCTCTGTTCTCTCTGTGTTCCATTTTTAACTCAAATGGACAAGGAGGCTCTTTTAAAAAGCTGCTTTCTTCCATATTGCTCAATGTTGCCTAATTAATACTAGTTGTGATATGAATGGAAGTGTCTTTTGAGGGGTTTGAGTTGCCTGTCTTGCAAGTTGTGTGATAGTTTTGGGAAAAAAAGCATTCTGTATGGATATATACACTAACAAGTACTATAGAAGAAATAATTTGGGTTGATAGCAGTTGACTATCTCTGGTAATTTGAAAAATCCAGCTATACACAATTCACAAAAAGTGAAGGATATTCAACTTTCAGGGGCAATTTATGAATAATGTAACCTACTCTGTAAGGTATGCTTGTACTATACCATAAATGTAGGGCATCCAAGTTTAAGTAACAATGCAATGGTAATTCCTCCATCTCAAACAATTTCATGAAACAAAAGCTAAAACCGTGATGTGTACAAAACTAAACAGAGCAAAAATCATTGTTTTGTGTCGTCTTGGTCTTATTATGTAAAAAGGTTTACAGTGTGAAGAAGGCTGTTTAAGTCTAACCTGTCATTGAACTTGAAGATTTTATGGTTGATTCATGGTTCAGACACTTTTCTTTTTTTCTGTAAATGACCTTGTTGGAGGGCAACTTGTGCAATAAATTTTAAAACATAAAAAAGTTGTAAAAGTGTATTCAGAAGTTTAGAACAAGTTCACTAAAATTTACTCAAAGTTATAGGCAAGGCAAGTTTATTTGCATAGCACAATTCAGCAGGGTGATTAAGAAGGCTTTACAGAGACATTAAGACATCACACACAAGAAAACAAGACGCACAATTTATTACTAAAAACAAAAGAGAAAGCAAGAAAGTAAAAAAAAATCAAGCTTAAAAGAAACGGTGCGGATTAAGACTTTTAAATAATTACTAAAATTCAGCTGAGAGCAGGTGGGCCTTTAACCTTGATTAAATAAGTGTTTAACTTGGGGCATGTTTAGGTACATTCGCACATCATAATAAAAAATAAATATTCCCCGTATTTTCACTGTAAATTTGTAAGCCAGAAAGACTGAATGGAAATAAAACATTTTACTGACACACTTATGATTTTACAAGTAGCTCACTTGGAGATGTGTCCATTAAACCTAGTTATTTGATTATTATCTTTGTCCTTTTAAACATTTGTGTGTGTCTATGGTTATGTAATAACAAATTTTTACATTTTATTTGCATAAAATATCAAATATAGATATTAACATTAGATATACTGTATATACATTTGAGGTGCCTAACAATCAATTTTATAAAGATTTGGGTAGAAGTTTTGGTCTTTAAATGCCTTTTAAATAAGGAGTAAAAACAGATTGGCTGGTCAGCTGGAAAATTGAATAAAGTGGGGCACAAAGTTGCATAAGACTTTAGGTAAAAACTGCCAAAGCAAGAGCAACGGGAAGAGTAATGATGGGGAGGAGGGAAAGAGTGACACTGGCAGAAGGGAGGAGGATTTTGCGGGGGAGAGATGTCTTCTCCCTTTTTATCCCGTTAGCGCATATTTCCCTCCTGATCTGTTGCACCCCTCTCCTCTTCTTTTTTTTTTTTTCTTATTCCTCCTGATTATTAGCATGGAGGTGGGTGTGTTTTTATGTAGACCCGTGTGTGCCGCACTGCCCCGCTGACAAGGAGCGCTGTTGCAGAAGGATGGGAAAATCCAAGGTCATCACGGCATGCCTCGCTCTGACGTTGTATTTCAGCCCCCTTTTGTGCGCAAGTGTGTAAACGCCTGTGTGTGTCTGCATGGCCGGGAGAGAGTGTGTGCGTGTGTAATTCATAGCGTCGAGCCAGGGCTCTGCACCAATCACGGTGCACATTCATATGCCTTTTAGCTCCAAGCACACGTGCAGGCATTTATCCCAGAGTGAGCAGAGCGAGTGTGTTTTCAGCACAGCAGTTTGGCTGAATGATGAACTGAAGCTGCATTAAAAGAAACATAAGCGTCTGTAGTGAGAGACTCCATCACGACCGATGTATGGTAAGGATAACTCTCGTTTTTCCTGCGTGTATTGATGTGTGTGTTCTGGGTTGTGCAAGCATGTGAGGGATGCAAAAATTCTAGCGTTGAACCAGTTTTCCTACATTCTACCAGCACATTTCCTTGTGAGCTTTCTTGTGCTACATCGCAACCTTAACTAGAGTGTAACGTCTCCTGAAAGTGCGGTATGGGAACACAGACTGGAGTGAGGATTCTCTTTTAGATCACGAGGAAACCCACTTTGAACTTGAAGATGTTCATATTTGGTACCAAACATTTTTCTTTGCTCTTATCTTCTTATCTTTATCTTATTTCTTTTTTGGCTGACAGTACATAAGGTAGTTAGCCTTCCTGTGGATGTTTTCCTGTAATTCTTGAAGACTGTTCATGATTCTTCAGTAATCTGGGTAGATTGTAGTATCTATTCACTTTCTGTGGCTTTTTCTGGTCACAAGAGAATGTCCTCTGTAAATGTTTTGCTGTAACAGTGGTGTAACTGGGACATGTTGCTATATAGTTGACTGACAAGTGCTAATTAAAAAGGTTGCTGGCTTTGCTTTGAAAATATTGATGGCAAAAGACATGCGTTTGTAGGCTAATGACTTATCTGTACAGACAGTAAGCAGCTGAGAATTTGAGTGTGTGCAGAGTGCTAAATGAGTAGAAATATAGTTCTGGTCTGATCTCCCATAGCCCAGTTTTAGTGCCTGTTTTGACACTGATTTATAGTGTGTTGGATTGGCTTTGTGTCATGAGGATTTGTTGGCAGCTGGGCCTGGACATCAGTATGTTGGTCTCTTCATCTGGCCATGCTTGAATCTGCCCACACAGAATAGAATATGTGCTTTGAAATTGACTGTGTGTCATGATTTATTGCTTAGAAGAAGATGTATGTACTGTTCATGTCTCTGCAAAGTGTCTGCACATGGTGTATGTTTGTCACTATCAACAAGATAGCCTCTTAAAAGGAATAGCTCATTGCTATAAAGAGAAGACTTGATAGTTTGATGTTACAGCTGTAGCCATCACATTTGAATATCTTTCTTTCTCCCTGCCTCCTTGGAGACAAAAAATAAATAAAAATTCTTTCTCTGTCACCCTTCTATAATGCTGTCAGCCTCATCTGCATGATACTCCCCCCTCTCTCCAGCTCCTGTGTAGTTTTCTCAAACTGAGCGACAGCTTATGTGGATATTGGTTTGCTTGTTATTTACCATTTGCTTCCTGCTCTTCTCTTGGTCGTCTCCGTTATTTAGAGTCTCTTTTGTGCTTGAATTCACTGTTTTGAGGGTGTTTGTAGATGCAAAATTAGCAGGAATTCGTGTCTCCCCTCCTCCCTCTTATGTAATGACAAGCCTGAAGGGCAGCACACTTAGTAACAATTGGAAGATGTGACTTGTATGTGTCTTGACAGGTATATTTATTTACTTCATGGCAATGGCTTTTAATTACAATTTAAATAAACTCTTTGCATCTGCATGTCTATTCATGGGAGTAACTTGCAAAACCAGCACTTTGCATGACCCCAGGTGCAGGGTTAAATGTATACTAATAGCTGTCTTTTTCTCTTGAGATGGATCTCATATGCATGTAACATTTGTGTGTGTGGACGGAGCTGTTCTTTATGTCTCAAAATTAGATTTACATTTGCTTCTCATTTTCTCACTTCAGCATGCAGTTTTCCTCTCTGTCTCTCCCCTAATGTGGAAATGTTAAGCTGACGTGAGGAAAATGGAGTGTAATCTGTTAATGTACCGGCCCATTGTTTTAGGATAAAAATAGGTATGTGATTGGCTGGGTCCTTGCTTTAGTGATTTGAGGGCTGGAGACCCCTTGTGTGTGTGCACATGCATGCTTTAGTCCATGGAGAAGTTCCATTCTGTTGCACCAGGCTGCAGAGATACCCACCCTCTTATTTTCCTGCTGTATCTTCCAGTGACTCAATGTTTTTTTTTTGTTTCAAGTCCCCAAAGTGTGTGTGACCATGTGTGTAATGTGGGTTTAATATTAAACTGTTCATGAGTGTGTATGGAGGAGCAGAGGAGCTGGGTGTCTAGCCCCCTAAAATGTGTCGGTCAGCTTGCTGTGTAGAGTGGGTGGACGTCGTGAGGCCCCCTGCTATCTGTGCTTTTCACCGCTGTCATGAAAATCTTTGTCAACCCACCTTGTTTTGCTCGCCTCCACACCAAACCATCATTACCAGACACACAAAACAGCTCGCCTCTTTTTTATTTTTTTTTTCCGTTTTTTTTTTTTTTTTTACACCAGCTAAGCAACTTGAAGGATTTTCTCTGCCAGTGAGTCACGTTGAATTTCTAGCAGAAACATGCTAATATAAAATATTTTCGAAGTTACAGATTGTATTTGGATATGTATACCTGACTGTTCTAAGTTATGGCAATTTTTGCAACGTTTGACAAGTTTACATGAGACTTTTAATTCCTCTTTAATTCCGAATTAAAGTTAATTCCGCTTTACAAAGATGAAAAATGACCATGTAAACACTTAATTCCTGCGGCAAATATTAACTCTGAATTAAACGTAATTCCGAATAAAGTGGCTGGTTTAAAAATTTTTTTGATTCGGAATTAGTTAATTCCTCTCTCATTTTCTATCATGTAAACCTTAAATTTGCCCCAAGTTAACCCCTGTTGTTCTGCGCATGCTCGTCTCCATGTCCTGTCGCCATGGTGACCATATATAGTGCATCCCGTCCAAAGCAAACGGGCTCAAACCGTGTCTGTTCACGTGAAAGTCACGTAGCATGCCAGCGACTCGCTGCTGCTTCTTAACTAGAATCCAAATCCAGCGAAAATGGTTCTTATTACGACTTTTTCTCGTGTTGTTGTTGGAAAAAAAAGAAGGGTTTTTTAACTTCCGCTAGACGTACGGACGTTACGTCAGTTCTGCCATCCAGCCAATCAACCCTTCCCAACCCTTTTCCCAAGAAAATGAGTTTACCATATAAATCTTCATTCGGAATTAATATTTCCATGTAAACCTGAAGGAAAAGATTTTAATTACTAATTAATTACTTTGGAATTATTAAATCCGAAATAAAAAAACCCAATGTAACTGTGGCCAGTATGGTGCAACCTAGGTGTCCATTTCACAAATGGAAACTAATTTTATCCCTTTTGCTCAATTGGACTTGTTGTTATAAAAGCAACTTTCAGACTTGCTCTGAAAAGCGGTTGTGTGGATTATGGATTTTGTCTTTTGTACCGTTTGCTTTCAGACAAATGTTCTGCTCGCTTACCTTGCAGCTGTAGTGGACATTTACCGGCTCCAGTTACAGAGCAGATGGACTTTACCGCACATTTCTCTCAATGCAAGTCTGAAAGTGGCTCAAGACTGAATGTATTGTGCAGTTAGCCCACCAGCCAGCCTAAAATTAAGACTAAAGTTTTCCTTCTAAATAAAATCTTCTTACTGTATGTTTCACTTTTTGCAAAAAAACTTTTTTATTTACAAAAAATGTAGAGGAAAGGATACATTTGTTTTGGACATAGAAGATGCAATACGAGCAATGATCTGACTCAGTCAGAGCATCTCAGTTCTCCTCCCCATCACATTAACCTCGCCATCTCTGCTTTCCCCTCCCATTACTGCCTTTATCTCTGTCCCTCTTTCGTTGTCATCCACCTTTTTTCTACCTACACTTGGGACCTGCTGCATTTTCATTAATTCATCGGTGACTCTACCACTCAGACCCTGGGCCAGTACTGCAAGAATGAGCGAGGGTGGTAGAGGAAGTGGGTGAGGGAGGAAGAGAAGGAATAGTGCATAGGGTTCATTAGTGTTTGAAGTGATGGAGGAGAGAGGAGAATGCTATGAATAGACACTGAACTCCGAGGTAAGCACGAACATGGCCCCTGCTGCAGAGTTCAAGTGAACTTTTCAAGAACAAAGATGGCCTTTGAGACCCAGGAGCCTCTTAGTAGTTAAAATCTTAAAGATTCTGTTTTACTGTATTAAAAGACTTAATGACCTCCCACCTGCGCCTGCTCATGGGGATGTGTTACTGATGATGTCAAAATGTAGTAGTACTACAGCCTCACATGACATTATTGTAGACCTAGCAGTTTTTAATGTTTGCAATTAATGAACCTAATATATATAATATAAATGTATGTATTTGTGTATACATTTTCTCTATTAATTGTCTGTGAAACATAGATATACTTTTAATGCAAGTCCTTTATTTTCCCCCAAACTTTGTTTTTGTTGTGTGAAGGGACATGTTTTGCCTTTGTGTATTGGTAAACCTGAGCCTCAGCACAAATTACTGTTCACGATTTGCATAAGGAATGCAAATTTCTTTCCTGCTACATCTTGAGGATTTAAATACTGTGATTTTTAGGGGGGAACAAATGGCTCCAGTTGACAGCTGGTCGGTGCAATCCTGTCTGTTGGAGCCTGGTTGTCTTACAGAACAGGGCTGTTCACGAGGCATTAGATTCCCTGCCTCTGTTGGTTTAAGACTTCTAAAATATATCTGATACTAACAAAGCTGCATTTATTATGTCTGTTTAGATTCAAATGAACATGCTAGATGCAGACTGCTGTTATGTAGAGGTGGCAACTGGGCAGCCGGTAATGTTGTTAATGTTGGGTCATTGTGTTCTTGCATATGATGTTTTATTTTCACATCAGTGAAAAGTACTTTAGTCTGTAATGCCATCAATAATAATTGTAAATTGCACTTTCTCTAAACAGAAATCAGAATTGTTGAAAGAATCAGGAAGGAATGACAAGATTCTTTTGCTCCTGTAAACATGCCCTACATTTTTTGTCTTTTCTTTTACTGAAAAGTGTCATGCTGTCATACCGTTCATTACTTGGCTGCACCTCTGACAGAGTATGACCTACTTCCCCCCCGTTTCGCTTTGGGAGTTCAGGACTCGCATGGTGAATGTTTGATGAAGACTGTACAATATTGTTAATTGTTTTGCAGAGTTACATCAGCGTTCTATAAATCTCTGGGAATTTATTTAGAGGTTACTCCTTTTTTCATCCTCTTTTCTCCTTGGGTTCCCTTATGACTCACCACTGCTGAATTTCCTCAGCCAATCAGGATTCAGCTCTCTCAGGCTCTTTAGCTTTCCTACTTCTCAGTTCAAAGTCAGAAAAAAAAATCTCTTCATATTTTATCTTTAAAGCTGTCTGGATTGAGAGAGAAAACTCTGTTGTGTGAGTGACGTTGTTTCCATATCTTTAATTCCCTAGAATATTGAAATTATTTGTCATTATAGTGAAAAGATAAGGATGAGTGTTGTACAGATGTACAGAAGCAGACTGTGGAAATACATCCAAGCTGTACAAAGATTAATATGCCTGTGTGCTGACACTTCTTAACTTTGCAGTCTTGGATGTTTTTTTTGTCGTCTTATAATCAAAGCTTTAGATAAAAGTCTTTCTTGCTCTACCCAAAGTTTAGAGAAGTATTAAGCTATTTTTGGAGGCTTCTGTGAAGTTCTCCTCTTCTGTATACACTATTTTCACCTGCCACAGCTGAATTTGAATATAGTTATGTACACATTATTCTAACTGTATAGCTCAAATAAAGCTAACAGCTGTTGTAACTGTTTTTGAGTTACTGCACATTAGCTTTCTCATTATTATTTAATTAGCCACACCTGTTTTTTCCTTGCTGACAGGTCACTTTGACTAACAGCAGTTTTTCACTAATATCTCTATTAAAACAGTGCAGTTAAAGGTAGCTGACTGCAGTGTAAAAGTAAATCAGATTGTCAATATTTACGCATGCAGTGTTAATTGAACCACCACCTAAATTCTTGGTCAGTCCACAGATATGAAGGCAACCTGTAATTTATAACATTCCCAATATTCCCAATGAGATAAACTGCTGCTATGAAACTTTATTACTTTTTAGATCGACACACCGTGCAAAAAAATAATGCTTTTGAGGTAAAGGGACAAGGAAAGAAGCTGTGGCTTTTTCTCTCATTTATACTGTACATCTCTAAATTGACCACACCATCCTGTCTTTGTTTTTCCCCATCCCTCTCTCTCCTCCATCAGGGGTTTGTGGTTGTTGTGGGGCACTCAGGCCCCGATACAAGAGACTGGTGGACAACATCTTCCCAGAAGATCCAGAGGTGAGAGGCTCTTCGTTTTCATCAGTAATGGTTTCTCATGTTGTCTTTCGTGGCAAAGGTTAGCATACTTTTCCTTGGTGATATTATAAGTCACATATAGGAATCAAAGCCTTTTGAGCTTTGGTTTAAGGTATTGTTTGGCCAATATTTGCACTGTACCACATTTGGCTTGTACAGTGGTACATCTACATGCTTCTTAAACTGAAAGAGTAAAATTAATGTGGTTAAAAAAGGAAATGTGTATAAATAATTGACTTGAATGACCATATATAAATGTATCACTGATTTCCTCAAAGCTATTGGTGCCAGATCTCAGAAATTATCTTTACTATCATCCTTTGTGATTAAATGAAAATCTGAAACAGATGACTCGTATAGAGAATCAATTTGGCTAGCGTTAAAAGGTTGATATTGCAGAGTAAACTTTTAATCAGAGCTGTGCCTACTGCAGTAACTAACCTTACCTTCATAGATCTGTGGCCTAATTTCATTGCAGGGACACACTGATTCTGGCACACTTTAACAGTTTGGTGTGTAGATGAACATGCACCTGCTAAAGCTTCATCAGTGCCATTCCTAGGCGGCATTAGCAGAGTCTGTAAGCTTGTGGGACTTCACAGTGTATGCATACCATGAAACTAAACTAAGCAAGCTGACACTCATTCTGTTACTTATATATATATATATATATATGAATTATAGGAAATGCATTTATTGCATAAAAAACAGCATCACTTGCACAAAATGTATAGTGAGTCACATTATTTTTGGTCTGTAGCCAAAAAGCTTCAACCAGCTGCATTTAGACACAGACGTATCCTGCAGCGTTCTGCAGCTTATCAGGACTTCCTGCTGTTGTTTTGAATAAACGCTGGTTGGAAGATATGAAAAAGTATATCTGGCATGTTTGCACAACAGGCAGAGAGCTACCTGACCAGCCTAGTATATAGGGGTTGGAGAAAATGTTTCTTTTGTTACATTTTTTTTTCCAGAAATGTTTTTTATTTTTGAATAAAAATTGTAATAGATTTTTTACTTGTCTTGTTCATGATGCTTCATTTTCAGGTGGCTCGAATATATTCTTAATGAATAAATCTTAAAACTGGACTCCCATGTGATATGCAGGTTTTTGGGGGGATATATGGTTCCTGATTTTTCACATGCTCTGGAGTTAAAAACAGCAAATAAAAAATCACAAAAATTGGCGATATCAAAGAATCTCAATTCAAATTGAATTGGCACCAAAAAAACATACAAAAAAAACTAGAAGAATTGAATTGGGACAAAAGCATATCGTTCCAGCCCTTCTGTTGATACCGAGGCAAACAGAGTGTTTTTACTTAACCCTTGGAGCGCTGACATGAATTTAACACTTTATATTGCCCCCAAAAATCATCCATTATTACTTACATTAGGCTAATTTTGGGTCAAAGTTACACAATTTACACAATGATTCTACCAAGTATAATCTGCAAAGGTTGTTTTAAACTGGAGTTTCAAGCAGTAATATGCTGGTTGAGTAATTGATTATTGATTTCCACTGTAAGGGTTTTAGAGAAAAAGCCTGCTGCAGAGCTTTCACTATGTTGATTAGAGGAAACAGCCTTTTTTGGTGCAGATGTTTTTGATTTGTCTTAGCAGGAAAAGCACAGGTGCAACTAATGATACTGCAGTAATGAGTATCCTGTTTAATTCATTTACATCAGAAAGATATTCTGTTCCAGCTAAATTTGACCAGGAAAGATTGCAAATTAAATGAGTCATCGTCAATTTGTTTTAATCAGTCAACTTTTCCCAGAATGACATGGCAAGCCACTTTCAGTGAAAAGCCTACAAATATCAGTGGGAGATGGAAAAAAATTCCTTTATAGTTTACTAGCACACTGGTGAACAAGGTCGTGGTTAATGTTTTTCATAACATATCTTGTGTCTTAGTATTTTTGAGTAAGATTAGAAATTAGCTTCCTATGCGTCACACTGTACAGGCATTTTAAAATTTTTCTTTCATTGGAAGGCTACTTCAATTCGTTTTGTTCCTGACTGAATGTAAATCGCATATCAGTGGACTTGTAGATGTTTTAGCACTCTCCTATCACTGCCCAAAGAGAAGAGCAGTAAAGTGGGTCAAGGGGAAAAGTGGAAGGAGGAACTTGGCGTTCCAATTATAGACTTGCATTCAGGGTTCTTGAGGTGGGTGGAGATGATCACTTTTATAACTGATATTCAGGGATTGTTGTTGAACAGCAAATGATGATATCTATAATTTTTACACTATTGTCATTAAAATGCTAGTGAAAGTTTTCTTTGCACATCCTTTATGTCCTGAAAGGACAACTTTTTTCTACTAAAACATAATTGAGAATGAGACCTACTAGTTTCATAGTGTTAGTTTTTTTCCTGATCTTGTTTACCCCTTCTCTTCCCATCATCCCCTGTGGTCTTTCTAGGATGGACTGGTCAAGGCCAACATGGAGAAGCTGACATTCTATGCCTTGTCAGCTCCCGAGAAGCTGGACCGTATCGGAGCCTACTTGTCAGAGAGACTGTCCAGGGATGTGGCCCGACACAGATACGGGTGAGCTTCAGTCGTTGCCATTTAAGCATTACCGTTATTTTCATGTATCTCTGCCCCGGCAACTGTGTGCCTAATCAATGAACAATTTGCCTCACACAAAATTCTGCAAACAGATTGCGGCTGCTGTTCAGTAAAATTACAGAAAAGATGGAAACATGTAATATACTTTCATCACAGACATTTGCACTGGTGTCTGCACAAGGTCAGAGGTCTTGATACTTTTCCTTCATTATATTTATCGTGTTTTTAATATGAATTAAATTTGATTTAGGTAGGGATGGGCATTTTAGGTTTTTTTTTTTTTCTAGTTGAATACTCTAACCAATGGATTTGGTCGTGACATCGTAAACAATGAAATGAAAAATGCTTAATCTCCAAAGGTAAACTATAAAAACGTGTGAGATGCTATTTGTGTAATGTGTGTTTTTCACACATTTTATTTTTTCATTTTTGTAACACTTTGTAGGTTTCCAGTGTCCTTGTGCAGGAGGTAGATAAAGTGGGTCAGGGAGACGTGAGATTGAAGCTGGACTGGCTGGGTTTATGGGAACTAAATACTCTTTAGCAACAACAAAACCAGTTATTTTTCGTAATGTTTCTGTCTGTTTTTTTTTTTATAACGGTGCTACTCTGGTCTTGTTTTTTTCTACTATCACAGAGGACTTGGTCAGAAACAGCTGTTCAGCTTTGCTGCTTCTGCTTCTGCAGTGATAACTGACAAAAGTTGCAGCTAGCATTTGGGTTAACTCTGGTTTATTTAACCCAGCACTTGTAGAGCAGACCCGAAATTCTGTTGAAACTAGATGAGCTGTGTGATGTTTATTGCTATTGTTGCTTTACCCCACTTTCAGACGTGTGCTGTGTCAGACCAGCTGATGTGCTGTGTCTGTCTCTCCCATCTCTAGCTCAACCTTAAATTGGCCAAACTGTTCTGTTAATGGAGCTCCAGAAACATTTGCATGTCTCTGCAGGATGAGACATAAGTCTCGTCCAAACAAACAACTGTGCACCGTTTCAACTAATCGGCTAGCCGGGTTTGGGTTTTTGGGAAATTTCGTTGTCCCGGGACACTGCTTCAATGATAATAAGATTGATTCTTATTCTGATGTTTGTTAACTAGTGAGCCTGGTCCATTCCTTCTTTAAATGCAACTGAAGTTGCTGATACTAATGATTCAGAACTTTAATCTTCAGATGATTCTCTGTGCAAAAAGCCCAAGATTACATTCAAGATTACATTCAAGCTTGGCTCAATCATGCTTAGTATTACAGAGTTATTCACATTCGGATTATCTCTGCACACAGATTTTTCTTTCAGGGTTAAAGGTATCAGTCTGATTTTGTTTTTTCATCCAATTCAGGTATGTGTGCATAGCCATGGAAGCCCTGGACCAGCTGCTGATGGCGTGCCATTGTCAGAGCATTAATCTTTTTGTGGAAAGCTTTCTAAAGATGGTTCGCAAGCTGCTAGAGTCCGACAAGCCCAGCCTGCAGATCCTCGGAACCAACTCTGTAAGTTTTCTGGCTATTGCTAATCCATCATCAATAAAAAATCAATAAAAATGCTTACTAATTATTCATAAAGGGTTTTAATTTCACTACTTGTTTTATATCTAGACTGTTTAGAGCAACAGTGTAAAACTGTCACTTAATTTCTCCTAAATAATGAGTGTATTTTTGCTTTAACTAGATATTAATGCATGGAATAAGCAAAGGAAAATTTCCAGCAATGCAATGGCCTGTAATTTCAGTCTTAAGTTATTAAACCAACCAAGACACCTTGTTTTCACTGCTATAAATATCCACACTTACACTGTGCATCGCTAATGTGTCTTACTTTCAAAGCTTTCCTGCTGCATAAAATTCTACCCATCTGAGTGGATTTAGAAGCATTATCTAATCAAAAGATGACAGGGCGCGTTTACTTTCCTGATGTGATTGCATGGAGTAAGAGATGTCAACCTTGAGGGGAGTACTGTATTAGTATTACAGTATGGTCAGAGCTCAGGAAGCGAGTAGTGAGTGTTGAGTATCCTCTGATGTGGGAAGCAGTCATCTGTATTGTCGGCTGGGTCAGCAGAAGATGCAGAAAGGAAATCAGATTATTTTCAGACTGCATGGGATAAGCTTTGCAAGCCAGTCACCCATGCAAAATGATGAGATAAAATAGTGTTACATTCATGTCCTGCTATTATTCTTGAACTCACGAGTGAGGTAGTGTTGAACACATCTGTCGGGCTGCAAAGCACCAAGTTTCATTAAGACCTTCCCATTTCTAGCTTTCAACTTAAACATATAAAATTTTTCTTCTCTTTTTTTTCACCACCTTGATGATCAAATTGCCCTATTAATTTTTCAGCATCTCTTACCTGACCAAAGATTTTTACTTGTATTTTCTACAATCACATCACCAAAATGACACCCTGTGTATAAACTGTGAACTACATTACGCTTATGGCAAATACATACACTAAATTACGCTTATGGCAAATACTACTAGATAATTCTGTTTCATAAAATTCATCAGACAGTTTCATTTATGCTGCTGTTTCAACCTAAACCTTTAATCTCTGTAGTCCATGATCTTAGTAACTCTTCTTCAAAGATTTCAATCAGACATAATGTCTTCTTCTTCAGAAAAATAATTGATGCATTATTACTAAGAAGCTAACTTGTATTCAGGAAAGCTTTCAGGTATGAACTGCAGAGAACTGCTGCCTAGCAACCTCAGGTGCAATCATGAGGTCTATTAATTAATTTAGCTCGAGGACTCTTCATTTAATTTAAAAATATCTCCCAGTACTCCATATTTATCCACTGGGATTGAAAACTCTTCAGTTATTTCAATGGATGTTCATTTACTACATGAGCTCCTTGATAATTTGGCATGTATTTTTGAATGAGAATTTGTTTGCTTTAATTTCTATCTGCTTCATTGAGTACTAATTGTATAATTATTGCTTCTGGTGGTGTTGTAATATGACATGATTGGAAAAAAAAGCCCAGTTCACTATTTATTAAGTGGTGTGGTATAAAGCTGAATGTCATCCAGATTACTTATTTGACATTTGCATGCCCAGTGGGAGAGCCTCCACCCTGATTTTTTGACTCCTAATGAGATGTTACGGAGCTACAGATTATTTTTTTCACCTTTGTCTCTCCTTCTGTTGTCAGTTTGTTAAGTTTGCAAATATAGAAGAGGACACGCCATCCTACCACCGCAGTTATGACTTCTTTGTGTCACGCTTCAGTGAGATGTGCCATTCAAGTTATGAGGACCCTGACATCCGCACCAAGTAAGATGGATTCTTGATTGCAACAGCAGACAGAATTATTAAATGGCTGCTGTTTTTAGACTGCTTAAAAGTGTCTAAGGGTAACTTTGGAGATGTCTCTTGTGGACTATTTTTAAAGCTTTTTTTCATCTTCAGTTTGTCTTTTAAAGGTGGTTAAAAATATCTATTGCTAAATACAGATATCTTTTCATATTTATATTGTTTCATAAAAACGGCATGGTTGTGTGATTTGTTTCCACCAGGATCCGAATGGCAGGTATAAAGGGTCTGCAAGGCGTGGTGAGGAAGACTGTGAATGATGAGCTGCAGGCTAATATCTGGGACCCTCAGCACATGGACAAGATCGTCCCCTCTTTGCTTTTCAACCTGCAGAGTGGAGAGCGCTCAGAGAGGTGAGTGCTAGTCTATGTTTGCAGTCTCTTTTACATGCATAATAGTGGAGACTTTTTTATTTTCAGCATAAACGTTTTTAAAAACATGCAAAAAGGAAATGTCCTTGTTAAGTATTTGGAGTCTTGGCTTGATATTTTGCAATGGCTGCAATCAAGTGATTTTTTGAGGTGACCTCTCAAATGAACATTTGGTAAAGATTCTTTTATAGTAGTTCCTGATGTTTGATGTATCATTTTACCGATGATCTTTACATCACTAGTGTAACCAAAGTATGGGAGGTCAATGCCGGGCGCTCAACTCAAATACTAGTCTGCACACTTTCAGTACCACATGTCACATGATCAATCTCATACCCCTTTCACACTGGTCAAAAAACCCGTTTAAACCCGCGTTCAATCGGCTTTTGGTGGCAATGTGAAAGGCTCAGCGACCCGCGTCCATCGACTCGGCAAGCGACCCGGGTTAAAATCGGCTTTAAACGGCTCGGCTCCGATCGGCATGCGGTGTGAACACCAGACCCGGGTTGACCCG
>JAVQJG010122301.1:0-10796 GCA_036024015.1 Craterocephalus amniculus
AACCAAAACAAGCGCGAGCGTCAATGGGCTAAACTGCAAGCGCCGTTTCTGGTAGGGGGAGACCCGATGGAGGAGGAAATGTCCGCTTTTTCATCAGAACAGGTCATTCAAGCAAAATACTTACTTCCAAGCTGCTGTATGATGATGATAATCCTGCATAGAGCCGCTTTAAGGAACCTCTCAAATTGCTTCCGTCCATAAAGCTATACTGTAGGGACACTGACCTAACACGTGTCCTCTGGCACCCCTTCATAAAAGTTTTCATTACAGTGATTTAAGAGCCTTGGTCAGGTTCATTTTTAAAGGTGACATTTTAACCGTCTTTGATGCTTTAATTTAACCAGCATGGCGTACATGTTTTCCATTTTAGCTTAAGCAACTTTCCCGAACCTTACCAGAAGAAAAACCAATATGGGAATCAGTCAATGTCTTGATTCAGAATTTCAGTTTTGCAGGGGAAACTATCCTGATATTAATGTCAGAGGTGCTTTAATCGAATAGGAGGTAGAGACTATCTGCCAGCATGTCTTGTTTTATTCGGTCGCTGTCTCTGAAGATTCATTACTAGGCGTTAATGATGGGCTTTTTAAACCAGGATTAAGGGTCAGCTTTTAGCTTGTATGTCTTTTTAATGTTCTTTTAAGAAAGCATTTAAACTTTGTTACTAGTTTGTCCCTGGTTTGGTATAGAGCAACACAGAAACAACCATGCACACTCACACCTAGAGTCAAGTTAAATGTCTCCACATAGTAAGGCGCCAGTCATGATTTGACCCAGGAATGTTCTTGTTATGAGACGACATACAGTAACCAACCACTGTGTCACCTCTGTGCACAAGCATGCAAACGTATATTTTATCAATCAGAGAGTTAATTGATGCTTTCCATACCTGATTGGTTTGTCTCTGTTGTTAACGTCACAGTTTACAGTCAAAATTGTCACCTGCCTTTTAAAAGCAGAACAGAAGCGCAGGAGTTGCCTTATGATATAATGTCTGAAAGCCCCATAACACAGTTTTCCAAAAAGGCAGAGCAACATGAGTCTTGCATGGGAGTAGTGCATCACTGCAGACTGAGTGGGTTTTGTCAAAATCCAACGCTGTGTTGCATCTTTTTCTTGGATTTCTGAGAAAATGTCTGTTTTCTTTTACTGTTTTTACTTTGCCAGTTTCTTTAACAAGGGTACAACTGGATTCTATGAGCAGAGAGAGAACGTATTCATTGTCCCGTCATTTAGAGCCTTTGGGATTTCACTGCACGGACTGTGAAACCAAAACAATAGGCAGAAAGAAACTGGAAATTGAAAAGGCTTGCAGAAGGGGATGATTCTTAGTGAGATTGAATGTTTGATAAACAGTTATTTATTGTTAAAATCCACTGTGGTTAAATCTACAGACCAAGCCATCGCTTATTTCCTTTTTTTCTGGTGAAATGGTTTGTGTTGAGCGTTAGACTGTCCTCTCACCGTGCGATCCCTAAATATCAAGTCATCTTCTGACTATACGGTTAGACATTAGACATTAGACAGGTTGTTTATGGGGTTGTGATGTTTCTTGCTTTACAAATGTGTTGGAAGTCTGGAAGACAAAGCCCATCTCCTGAGTGGATTTCTGCTCTGAATATCCTAAAAGTGTGCACTTTGTCTGACTGTAATGAAGTGGCACCTGTCACTTAATAGTTGTGCTAAGTACAGTGGTTTATTTAAAGCTTCCCATGAAGTACCCCATGAAGGCAAACACAAGGTGAACATACAACATCATTACTTGTAAAGGCATCCAGAATATTTCAACTAGGAGACTCAGAAATGGGACTGTGTCTGTTTCCTTACTGGACTTGTTATAGGAATGCATACAGTTCTGCATAACATCCCACAATTGTGTACACAAGTGTATATCCAGACTTTCCATTTTGTCTTAAAACTGCACCCGGCCTTTGTGTGGAGAAGTAAAGGCATGTGTGAAGGATACCAGAGAAATATGGTGCCGTTGGTCTGCCCCAAGACCGCACAGTATGCCTCACTGCCAACAGTGCCTCCAGTAATTATAGACCAGAGCTGCAGAGACTGTTGCTCTCCAGGCTAAACTGAAACTAAAACCCCCATTTCATACTTAGTATTTGCTCTTTTCAGTACACGAGCACCCCATGTTTAAACCTGTTATTTTAGGTTCATAGCTCTGCTCTCTTCTGTTTATCATTGAGTGAATGTTCAACATATGGAGGCACCAGTAGCTTTAAAGTCTACTGTTGAAGTAGCGGTCCCTTCCTTTTAGTCAGTGGTCTAAGGCCTTGCTTAATTTTTCCATTTGTCAGTGTGTTTGATGAATGTATTGCGTACAGCATGCTCTCCGCCTTCCATTGCTTCATCTGTTTCATGGTAAAGTCAATTAGCTGCAGAGTTTCCATTTCTTTAGAGTCAGTGATGGAAAAGGAAGCTGATGGATTGTTATTGAATTAAGGGGGCAGCTCAGTCACTTTTCTAATAACACTGTTAAAGTAAAAATATTGATTTAGGATTAACTGGTAACACTGAGTACCAGTAATGCAGCAAAGTATCCTGAGCTTTCCGCTTCCTGAGGCCGTCTGCATGCATATGAACACTGACCAAGCCTCTGTTTTACTGGAAAGCTGCTGCTGCTCTTTCCTTCATTTCAAAGACTGTGAGGTCTGTATCCTGGTGTTCTAATTATGTCAGGGTGAAGCTGATTGTGGGCCGCTGTGATTGGCCAGCAGGATGGGTGGGTGGCATCATCATCTCTACCTCTGTCATTAGTTTTGCAGTGTAGGATGACACCAGGGCCTGCTGGAGCCTGTAGACTCATTTATTTGCATCAGAGTTCACCCAGTTTAAAGTGTTGCAGTAATCTGCATCTAAAGTGTTTTTTTTTTCATTGTTTTTAAGACATCAAAGCAAACTCGAAGGTGATTTTTGTCTTTTAGGGGGAAAAAAAGATTCTTTTTTTTCTGCAGATCGTTTGTTGAAGCATCTGTGGCATGTTTTAAGAGACTGATGCTGCAGTTTGACTTTAGAGTTAATAGTTTTTATAGTTTATCCCCAGCACCTCATGGTTATACATTCAGATTGTGTCTTTCTTCTTTCTGACCACTAGTTTCATTATTACCCAGCTGAAAACACTCTTTCGTCTTCAGCAACATTTTGTTATGATGAACTTTTTTATATTTATGCATGCATTGTTTAAATATTGATTATTCTATTTTTCTTTTTGTTTATTCTCAACAGCCATAATGAGCGGAAGGTGACCTGCAAACATCCTGTCTCAGGCGTACCCTCACAAGACAACTGCATCTTTGTCATCAACGAACAGTAAGTCTCTTGTGTTTGCCAGCAGAATGCTGCTGGGTAGCATTTTTCAGTGCTTCTGCATGCTGGCGAATCTCTGGAAGTTTAAGGCAACATTTCAGAAGTCGTTGCCTTGCCATCCTCTATTTGCAGTTTTGCCCTTTACTTCGTAGCCTCTTCTATTCAATGCACCCTTTGTTATCTGACTCCATGATCAAATTTCTTAGGAAGAAGAATTACAATGAAAGATAGCTTTTTTAGATGCTTCTAATGACTCTCATATTACCAAAGAGATTTCTATCTGTTGCATAATCATGCTGCCGCTCATACAAGTGCCAAGGTGGGATTATTAAACTCAATAACAAAGCTAGACATGGAAAATAAAAAAAATTTATATTGTGCATGTATCAGGGAGTGGGAATGCAGTGAGTCACATTTCGGCCTGAAAAACAGTTAATGGCCTTTTCATTTTTTAAATGTTCAGAGTCACGTTTGTGTGATTGCATGTATGCTGCTATTTGTTGAACCTGTAGTACATGTTTGCCCACAGAATGCCAGTCATTCTGATCTTTCCTTTCCTGAGAATAAATCTATAAATATGTCAGACTGCACATGATGTATGTCCACTTATCTGTATTCCTGTTTGCAGATTTACCCTCCTGCAACCATTTAGCCAGCTGCTGAGGTGCAGACCACTGTGCTGGATGTTCGGTCATAAAATAAACAAACTGATATTGACTTCTTTCTTTATTTGGATGCCCATTAGCTTACAGCAGCCAGTTGCAGCTTTTCCTCCTGGGGTTCATTTGTTAAATCCAGTCAAAAGTCTTTGGGCATGTATATAAATATGTTTACATATGCACAGCAATAGATCCCACATACAGAATCAATAAACTTTTCTTAACATATATATTTTTTGTACGTTTAAACATATAAATATACAAATATTCATGCATATGGTGGGGTTTTCTTGTAAACATGCTGCTGTTTAGCAGCAGTTGGGCTAGTAACCAAACACATACTAGACTGTTTGCATCACAAGCCGCACTCTGAGATTAATGTCAGCATTCATGGTTCGCTCTGGTATCTCAGCTTAATGTTGTGCAACATGGATCAGCTCCACTCAGTTTCTCAATTGCCTCAGAAGTCCATCTCATCGGAAATCTCCAACAATGTTGCTGTTGTAGTAAAGTCATGCCATCACATTCCATCACTTGCCCCAGCAATGAAAGATCATTTAGAAATGTTCTCTTTTTTTAAGATTTAAAGCGCATGCTCATGTGGAAAGGTGTGAGCAGCTAGTGTAAAGTTAATTCCCTCCTGGGCTAGTATGGGTCTCGGCTATTTTTCCAGTGTGCGATTCAATAATCAGGAGCTGGTGTAGTTGAGGCTTGTTGTGTAGCACAACTGTCACGCTGCACTTTCATGACACATTCCTCTCCTCCATGTGTTGCTCTCACATCGCTGCTGTTTTTCACACCAAGATGCACAACAAGCCAGAGCAAGTGGATTTTTAATTTACAAGTCAGCATTTTATCTTAAAGGCAGTCTGCAAAATGAATACATCAGCTGTACATCAGGTTAGCTTTAGAAAAGCAAATGCTTAACAGTAACTCTTCCATCTGACTTATACCAGAGCGACTTTGGGTTTATCATCGTGTATTTGCGCCAACAGTTGGCTGTGTTCTTGCAAAAATAATAAGGGGGGAAAATCTTCACTCTGGACAAGTAATAGAAGGCAAAGACGGATTTAAGCTGTCACAGGGATAAGGAGGCCTGGCTGGAAATCTCTGCCTAATCTGCTCTACACTTTAAATACACCCAAAACGCAAATCTTTGCCTTAGTTTGGTATTGTAAATTTAAGCTTCAGTGTGGTGCAACATAAAGACCTTTAACCCAGCCCACCCTAATGAATAGTGTAAGAAAATAGTGTGAAGCCATCAAGGAAGTGTGAGTAAATCACATCATGTCAGCCAAGATTTGTTTTGTGGCTCTGCATCCAAGTTCAAGAAAAGTCTGCCATGTTCTTTGTTGCTGACAGTTTTTCTGCACATTATTCTTGGTGAAGTGGTAACTTTGGTACAGACACAAAGCCTGCTCAGCTTTGCTGGTGCTCATGGGATATAAAAAGGTTGGAGTTCTTGTACACTCTACATACATCAGTGTCACTTGTACTTACTGTTTCTGTTGTGTTATGATCTGCGAGCTGCTTACTGTTGAGGTCGTTAAGTGACACGTGTCTGCATCCACTTCTGAATGTCACCCTTAGCATTCTGCTGTATGTTTGTGTGTCTATCTTTAGTGGTCCACACTAACTGACATTATTTCTGGTGTAAAACAAATGCAGGGTATTCAGTGCAGTGTAGGTGAATTCCTATAAAATGTTTCACTGTGGAAGGACCTTCTGCAGCTTATGATCTCTGCTGTTTATATTATACCAAATGTTTGATCAGGACTTCTTTAACAGCCACATACAATATAAATGTTTCCCTTTAAATATGAAAATTGCTTTTTCATAAGATATTTTACTTAAAATGCCAGATTGGCCTAAAAAGACGGGTCTATATTAATGTACTTGTGTTTTGTTATCATATGTATATCCTTCTTTCCATATTTGTTTCTCCATCTAAGTTTCCATTATCCACACACATATTAATGCATCTCAGCATTAACTGTCAGACTTATATTATAGACGAATATTTCTACTGTGTCAGCCACTCTTGAGACAATGCATAAATTAATAAAGAACGGCCTTTATGAGTATAATGCAGATTATAGACAGTCTGGCTGGAAAGGAGACCAGAACTCCCATTATTTAATAATGTGAAATTGTTTAAGAGACTGGCTCAGAACCTTAACTTCATGTGTAAATATTAGATTTTTTATTGAGATAAGTAGATTAGTAGATAAAATCGAAACATGAGTGAATAAACAGCAGCTAGCCATCCTGCAGTAGAGGCAAAAGCAATGCTGATTCATATAGTTATGTTTAGCCTATGTGTAAATTATTTATTGGAGCCTGCAGTCACATTAAAAAGAAGGCCTCTTTCAATTCAAATATATAAATGTGTGTGTGTGTGTGCGTGCGTGCGTGTGGGTGTGTGTGTGTGTGTGTGTGCTTTTGCAGCTCGGGGTTGAAAAAGCAAACCCTGTACCTCGAATAAGTACAAGGTACAGGGTCCACTGGTATCATAGCTGCAAAACAAACCAAATGATCAACCCTTCACCACCGTGCTAGACAGCTGGTATGAAATAAACTTTAACATTGGCAGCCTCCAGATGACTTGGAAATGTTCTTACTACCCTTCCTGGTTTGAAGGGAAGCAATAAGATCATTGCTGATGTCTTTCCTCTTTTGTTTTTGATTGCACTTGCCCATAAGGGTCAGACCAACAAACTTCTGTTGAGGTGATCTTCTGCTAATGACCAGAGAAAAAGGTGCATCTGAGGAGCAGAAGCTGGCTGTTTAGCCTCTAATGTGGAAGGAGTAAGGGTGCTGTTGGGGTTCTGTGTTGCATTTTAGTTTGTCTTACTGGATGCTGGTTCTCAGTATGAGCCTGCCACTGGCCTTTTGGAAATCCATTGCAGCACGGAAAGATGTGAAAAAGTCCAGTTTTGCATTCAATTTGAATGTAAGGCAGCTCTCTGTGTTTTTCATGTGCATTTACTAATTCCACTAAGTTCACTCTGACACTTACTTCTCCCATATTTGAATATGAAAACAAATGCAGCATATAACTCTACAAGTTTATGAAAGATCATTTTTCAGTTAATATCCGTTAGATGACAATTGGGCAATGTTTTACAGTTATAGTAGATCCAAGTTTAAAAAATAATAAGATTAAGGTGTATTTTCTTGAGGCATAACAGCACATACTAGAGAAGGAAATACTGGCAAAACATTTCAGTTGTTTGGATTTGCATGAGATTGGTTTTCCAGACGGTGTCTGTGTTGGATACAGTTCAGTGTTAAGATACAGTGTCGAGCAATACAGCACACTACCACAGCTACACACAGCTATTGTAGCATTCAGAGCTACCCACATATACTAATCTTTGAACTGCCCGCTCAACACATTTGTCTTTCTTATGTCTTGTAGTGTGAATTGTGGAAAATTATATCATCCAGCTTTTAGCAGGTAAATCATCCTCAGGTGTCAGTGGGTAACTGTGGACATGTTTGACTGTTAACAGTCATCGTTTTTGCGCACTAACAACCGACTGTGTGTGTTTTGGATGTTGTTCTGCCTACTGACCTGTGTTGTATTTGCATCCAAAGTCCTGCGAGGTGCACTTTACTGTGAACCATTAGCTGTGTTGTTCAAACTGGCTACAGGGAAATCACTGCTCACTTTTTCTGATCTGCATGTTGTTTATTAAGTTTTGAAGGAGGATTTACTACAAAACAAAAGTCTTGGAAGTTTCATTCATATTTTGTCTTTTTTAGGGGAAATCACATTTTCCTTATGGTTGAGTTTAATGGGCTATATTTATTCTAGCATGTGTGTCTTACACTTGTTTATCTATTACTCAGTTGTGATCAGTGTGCTTGCCTTGTCTGTTGTCTTTTGGTCATTAGAAAACAAAGGTTCAGTTCAGCAACACTCAAATGTGCTTGAAAGCATCCTAACCCCTGTGAAAATGCTGTGTGGTCATTTTAAAATGCACCCTCAGCCGCTCAGTTCACTGTTTTCCCTACAGTGTGCTCAGAGCGCTTGCATTCAGCAGCAGCATAATCCATCCCTACTCCCTTTGCAATTACAGACCAACACACTCGCGCTTACACAAAGAAAATCATGGAGTAGCAGGCAAAGATTAGATATCTTAACACATATATTTGGGTTTATCGCATCATGTGAATTTGATTCACAGTCATTTGCTTGTTTTTGCTGTCGCACAGATCGCTTTGAGTCGGATTAACTCATTCAGACATGAGCCTTTGTTTTAAAAATTCTCCCAAAAAAATCATGTAACATTTAAAACTCTTCTCTAAAACTTTATTTGTCGAAATTAGAAACATGAACAATTTGAGATAGTTGTTTCTTTGTAAGCACTGACTTTGCACAGAAGTACAGTTTTTACTTCTGGCCAAGATCATGAAGGAATTATTCTGTTCTCTTGACAAAGTTTGTTCATTTGGAGATGCTGACCTTTTCTGGCAAGAACCACCAAAGGTAACTAGTTTTCACACATCATGCTCTGTTTTCTTGGGATCACAACATGATCAAGATGAGCTTGATGTGGATGGCACCTAATTTAATTGATAATTGTTAGCATGAATGCCTGAACAGTGAGTTTAGGCATTCATATGTTATTCTCCCTTCTTTGCTCTCCTTAACCCTTAACTTTGTCATAACCATTTTTAAAAATAACCTTTTAGAAATAATTCATGTTATTTACAGAAAACAACATGAATTATTCCGCCATCTTGAGAAAACAATCCTTGTTATTGTGAGATAATGACGCAGAAGTTTTTCACAATGATGAAAGATAAAAACTCAATCTGTTTGCTGCCATGGTCCCAAAAATTTGTTTGGCTTAAATAGATAAAAAATAAAAAATCACCTGGAATCACTTAATAATTACAATGTAAATTATAGCATTATTGTTATTAGTAATAAAAATCAATTGGTAAAGAAATAGATTGAGACCCTAAATGATTGTGACATTGAGTTTAAGACAGACTGGCAACCTGTCCTCTGCTGAACAACTGTACTGTGTGTGCTCGTTTGTCAAACAGGCCATTGTTAAAGGGAGAACATTACATGGCCTTTCCAGCTCCACTTTAAGGTTCACTGACTTTACTGTTGACACAGAGTTGTTGTGAACTCAAGGATGGGGTTTTGCTCATGGTATTCTCCTACAACTATTACTGTGTTCATACATTACAATCATTTCTGATGTGGGCTCGTCCTGTCAGGAGGCGAGCACCAGTCTAAACCAGAAAAATGGTCATTTAAAGCAGACAGACTGAGAAAACAGCACACTGAAGATATGAATAGCAGCGTAATCTAAGTGGACTTTATTGCTCTCTTTTTGGGGAAGCCTGTATGTGCAATTTTATTTTTCATTTTTCAAGCTATATGGCCATTTTTATTGTTTGAAGAGGTTTAGAAAATCGGCGCTAAAACAATTACATATGCACAAATTCACTTGCCACTACTTTGGTGAATACAACCCTATTTGTTTAAGTCATTTTACCAAAAGGAACAACAAAAATAACCTTGTTATCACCTATTAATGAATATTATAATTCGCAGACCTGACTTCAAAACTCCAAGACCTGCACTATTTTTTTAGATGTTTTTTGGTGGTTGATAACACCACGTGGTCTACAGAGTGGACCAGGATATTTCCGTAAGCCCAAGTTGTCAAAACATGAGTTCCCCTGCCCCCCCCTATTTTTCTTCACACACCTTTTTCACACACCTTTTTGTTGCCATGTGTTTATTCTTTTGTATGATTTTGTGTTTTTTATGTTCTGTCTCATTGTCATTGCAGTTAGACGTCTAAAGTTGCTTATATGCACTGCACAGCATAATCGTTCCTCTCCGTTTGCCGTAGACGAACATTTGATAAAATCGTTTCTTTTCAGTTTAACAGCTGCAGATGGGTCATTACGTCCAAACTAATTATCTGTAGCTCATAGCTGAGATGCAGTGTGAGATGCGGTGTGGTGCCAGATAGAGCATCAAAAAGTCTACTACTTCTACTGTTATTTTTTGATGGCAAGTCGATGTACTGTTGTTTGTGGTTCATTTGGGATTCGTTGACAGTTCGGGCCCATCACTGAAAACGTTGAAAATATTCTGGGCTATTTTACTTTAACAAGCTCATTAGATGGGAAAGAAGGCGAGTTTCAGCAGCTGCTCATTGCTCATTGCACAAGCACCGTTTTTGGAGTGGTGATTGAAAATTTGTGAGTGTCTCATCTTGAGCAATGATTAGTCACACACGGCCATCTCAGGGTTTCTCTGATTAGTTTCTCTTCTGCACAGAACTTCTATATATTCATTCAGTCACGCATATAATAAACTAAAGGATCGAGAAAATGCATTTCCTTCATGTAATCCTCTAATTGACCAGGCAGTGATCAGATCTGAAGCTGAGAACAGAAACACAGCTGTTTCACCCATCAATGTCTTACCTGATGATAAATGACGAACTATCTGGGTAAATTCATGTAAAACAAAGTGGGTCTGTGATGTTGGTTTTTGCATCTCTATAAAACGCACGGAAATGAACATCCTGTGTGTGTTCCCTGCTTATGTGAACCAAACTGATGTTGCTCCATGGGATCCGTTTTGTGTTTGTGTGTAACAGCATGCGGTCTGGATAAAATCATTTCTGATGGCTTCCGGTTCCGAGAGGATGGCAGCCTAAACTCCCAGCTCCCTAAAAGGTTTCATAAATTAACCCCAAAAACGTAGCCTTACCAAACTCTCTGGGTATTAAAGGATGAAGAAAGGGGTTACTACCAGAAGTGGACTAAGCATGG
>JAVQJG010122308.1:0-38259 GCA_036024015.1 Craterocephalus amniculus
TATCTATCTATCTATCTATCTATCTATCTATCTATCTATCTATCTATCTATCTATATGTTTTAATTAAACAAATATCCACCAAAGTTAATTGGACCTCAAATACTTTCTTCATTTAAGACAAAAGAGGAGCCATTTCTTGTCACTAATGAGCTTGTTTATTTATTGACTTCTTTCTTTTTCTTTACTCAGTAGCTTGGATGGAGATGACTGTAGGGACAATACAAGGTCTATGATTACAAAAGTGCAGGAGTAGAATCAGGGGTTAAATTTCATCCTTTGCTGATGCACTTGTGAGCTGAAAAGAGAGGTAACAAAAGACATAAAATGGGCTTTGTGTGTAATGCCAACTGTTGCTGCTTTAACCAAGACTGGCTCGACATGTGCAATCACACATTGATGCGGCACTGAGTTGACTGCATTTGCTGTGAATTATCAGAGGGGAATAGCAACTGGTTAAGGAGGATGTCTGGTTTTTGAGTCCCTAAGGTGCAACTGATGCATGAAAGTAGCAAAATAAAAAACTGAAGAAATTGAGCAATGCATTAACATGGATGTGGTACATTGAAAAACATGTATCATTGGTTAAATGTGCTACTGTTAAATCAATTGTTTAAGAGGCACTGTTAATGTAAAATAGACCAGTTAGAGGTGAATATCGTATCCAAAAAATCATCAACTTCACCAAATAATGATCCACGAAGAGAACACTGAACTGATTTCCCTGTTTTCCCGTACCCTACTCCTCAAAAAAAGGTGGAATCAAACAAATTAGGAACTAGATCTAAGAGTCCACAAAGACTCACAGCATGGTTACAGTTAAAGACGCCAAACATGATTTGATCCATTTACAAAAAGTTCTAAGAGTAGTGATCTTTCATGCTTGAACGTACAGTTTAACCACCATGTCTGCCTGAGATAGCTTAGCTATGATTGCTTAGGTTTGTGGGGATGGTCTCTCCAGATGAAGAGATAGTTTTAACTCTAACTCTACAGTAGTCTTCCTTTGCAACAGCAAACAAATTAAGTTTTTGACAAGTTCAGCAAACTTAGTTAAACTTTATGTGTTGCGTTGATTTCCTGCTAGTTGCAGCTAACAGAAGTGGTTATGTGTTTACAATATGTCTCACTTCTCTTAAAATGCCAACCAAAATAACAAAACAAGACAAATCACACCTCAAATGTGCTGTATTGTCTGAGTTAGATTCAGAAAATCAAGATTTAGATTCTGAGGAGAAGCAATGTAACTCAATAAAATGACCAGCATTTAAGTTTGAACCGGATTGATTCTGCAGAAATGGAAAGAAGACCAGAAATGAAAAAAGAGAAAAAAGTTAATCCAACTTGTTCACTTATCCAAACAAAAAAAGAACAACAAGGAAAACTTTAAGGTTTTAATTGTTTTGTTTGAGTAGAACCCACTTTGTTTTTACACTATTATTCTTACAACACGCTTTTTTTCTTATTATCTTTGTGAAAGATAAAACTGCAATTATATTTGAAAGGCGTGGGGGAAACAGTGAGACAATACATCAAGTCACACATGAGTGGTGGCAGGCAGGGATATGTGGTCTGCCATGAAATAACAGAGGTAGTCAAAGGTAGAATTCATAATTGAAACCATGTCACAAGAGACTAAGTATACCGGGAGACTCTGATACTGAGACTGACAGTAAAGGGACAAAGAGAGGTGTTTAGTAGGGACCACAGACTGGCTTCATGGGTTCAACAGGATGCGTTCATGCCACACCTGAATCCACCTGAAAGCTTCTGAAATATTGAATTTTATTACCTGCATGGCTATAGCACAGTGGTGACTAATTTAACAATTAAAAGGGTTAAAGTCTCACCAATATTTAACAATTTAACAAAGAGTGTAAGCTGATTTATCTTGAAGGATGCCACTGAGAAAAAAATGAACAAGTTCATAAGTATTTTGCTTATTTAAACTTGAAGGAAAACCTAACAGGAGGAAACAGACAGATCAACAAGCCAGGTTCCCACAGTGCTCGTCTTATGCATTGGGCAAAGTTACAAGAGGAGCTGTCAAGGGTTAAATGCAGATTTTCTACCCATGGTAGATAAGCATTACTACCAAAATTAAGTTCTGCAAATGCTGTTAGTCTGTTAGTGCTCCAGATGAATTTATTAAAATCCATCTGGAGCAATTAATTACAATTTCACAATTTAAAAAAAATGATTGGAGAAGGTCTTACAGTGACACCTGCATTATTGTATATTACCCTAACCATGATCCAGAGACTACAGAATGACGACAAAGACTCAGAGATTTCATGTGAACTTGTATTATGCTGAGTTTTCATTGCGCGTGACTGGTGGAACTTCTCACTTCTGGGGTTTGGTTTTCGACTAACTTCGGAAGTCGGTAGAATATCTGTAATGAAGAACATTTCAAATACTGCCAATTTATGTAAGATTTAACCCATGAGCTGGCAACTTGATGCAAAAAGATTACTTTGAAGACCCTCAAAATAACTATATCGACCTTAAAACGCTGCTTTCCAGACTCGTTTGATGGCACAGTGACGTCTTTATGTGCATAGCTACAGCTGTTGTGGCCCTCCAGCGCCCTGCGGCCGAGAAACTGCACTGTTTGTACACTTTGCACATGCGTTACACGCTAGCATATGAAAGTAATAAACCAGTCGTTTCGAACATGCGCTGGCAGATTCAGCAAACAAGACATTATCACAGGAAGAGAGGAAAAGAAAAAAGTTGAGAAAAGACCGTTTTTAACTGTCTGGAGAGAATCACAGTACAGGTAGGATGCAACATGGATGCCGAATTAGGGGGAAAATTGTTTACTGTAAGTTGTATAGTGTGTCCTAACAGCCCTAAACTGTTATTACAAGATCTGCAGGTTGTCACGATAATTATAATCATAATTATTTACAAATAGATCAGAAAGAGGAAAGGGCTTTGTTGTCCACATAGAAAATCAGTTTTTAAATTCTCCCAGGGACGTGAAGATGAAAACACTCGTGTTATGCTGACAACTTCATGTCCATGAACAAACTGAATCTACCCATTACTGTACACATTTCTGAGTTGTATTATGACTTGAAATAGGTTTAGCCACAGTATTACATGAAAATGAATCATTGGCCGTTACATTTCGCTTATTACAACAACAGTGATTTGAATTTAAAAACGATTAATGGTTCAGCCCCACAGACTCTTGATCTTTAGATGACTCATGCAGAAAGGGAGTGTTTGGATGCCTGGATTGTACGCTCAGGTCACAGAGTGGAGGTTAGTTATGGAAAATATCTGCAGGGAGCTATTTCTGCTTCAGTGGGGCTTCGCAGCATCAGGCCTAGTCTCCACTCTTTTTTTAACGGTGGGAAGTTGCATCAATTGCTGTTTTGATATTTGCTTTGTTTTTTTAGCTTTGTTCAGGTATGTTGTCTCTATCTACAGTCAGGGTTTCAAAGAGGATCAGATTATTGTATGAACTTACTTTTTAAATGCTTCAATGACAGATAGTACTCTGTCACTGATAATGCCACGTCAAGGTTCAAATGCAGATCATATGTGACATTAACACAGTCTGACATTTTTCTGAACCAAGTTAGGAAAAAAAATTTAATAAACACAACACTTACTGGAATCATTCTAATTACAAACAATAAGGAACCCTTTATTTAGTACTCTTATCTAGAAATGGCATGGGTGCAGGGCTGCTACCTGTGGGAAAAATACTGGAAAGCATAACAAGCATTAATATCACTGGTCAGTAATCTGGTTTGACCACCCAGCATGTGGTGAGCATGTGCTGAGCAGAGTTTTTATGGTTGTTTTCTGCCATTCTTCTTCTCTGATAAAGCCAAATAAGAATTTGGTTATGGTATGCCTCTTGACTAACACAGCTTTTGCTTGAATTGCCCCTACGAGAATGTCTCTCAAAACATTAGCAGACAGTCATTTCTCTACTTTAGATTTAATAGAAACAATAAACATTTCTGTGAACATTGGATTACGTTTATTGGACAGCCAACGACGTGCCTCCAGCTGTACCTTGGTGCCCGAGTACTGCCAACATATTGAGGTCACCTGCTTGAGCATACGCCCTGATGATCAGCTACAACTAGTGTAAGTGAAGATATAGATGTAGAACCACAGGAGGCGGTGCGTGATGAGCTAAGGGTCGCATCCCTGTAAATGCGCACAGCCTCAGCCTCATAAATTCTCATCAGCGTCTTCATTAAACGTTTTCCCCCTGCTGTCACCATGACAACGCCAGCCCGGCATGTGCCCTCGGGGAGAGTCGTGTGTGCCTTGTGTAACCCTGGGGGTTACTTTGGGGGTAGATTGGCAAAGCCGGCAGCAGCCCATACCTCTACTCCAGAGGACCGGGGGGGGGGGTTGTTGAGTGGCAGGCGGCCAGTGCTGCTAGATCTGTTCCACGGCGATCACACTTGACAGGCCCTGGCTGTGTCTGGACTGGAGGCAAGCGCTCTGATTTCTGTCTTTAATTACTGCTAATCGGAGGAGCTGAAGCCCATGCTAATGAAGCCACACCAATCAGCTTGGGAGGAAGGAAAATGGGGGAGGAGGGGGGGCTCTCACTGCAAAGCAACTCTCTGCACGAACAGAGCTGACGGTGACTGGCCAGCGCAACGCATTTCTCACCGTCTGTCTCGCAGCTTCCGAAAAGCAACCTCTGTGCATCCGTAATGAGGCTGCTGCCACGGCTGCAACTGTACGGTCTCCCATGGCTTCACGCCGCAGCCTCTCACAACAAAAGTACGGCTGATCAGAAATTCAGAAGGCAGAATTAATTAAGATTTGTGTCAGGATTTTGATGGCTCTGTAATATAATAATACATCGACGCCTCATTATTGAAAATGCATATAATCAATCAAGCCTATTTTTCACCCACAAACATAATTACACTGTATGGCTTTCAGTGAAAGTGTAATGGTGTCTTTTTTCATGTACGTAATGAATAGCGACAGACATGTGATTGCACGGTTGACGAACTTGGCTCGCTGAGATTCATTTGCCTTTTGTCATTACCGACAATGAAACGTAATTCTGCGACTAGTTGACGCGGCTGTGGAAATTGTCAGAATCACACAAATAATTTTTAAAAAAAGGGAGAAGCTTATTGGCTCTTTTGTTTGTTCTAGATAAAGATTTACATACTGTCAGCCATGAGAGAAAAATAAAGACTAGGCCATCGTCTCTCCCCATCTGTATCATTACTCTTTCAACTTGCCACATTTAATTGTGCTCTGGTTTTCATATGTGTGTGTGTGCGTGTTGAAATCCTGCGTGATGCAGACGCTGTGTGGCAGCTCCTGTTCCTAAGCTCATAATCTAAGGATTTAATTTTTTCTAAACAGCGATCCACCTGTACCACACCAGGTGTTGGCTTCATCTGTGCATTACCAAAAAACACCAAAGACCAGCCTGCTTGTGAATGCAAACAGACCTACTGGAAACCATGTATGCATGATTATGACTGTGATATGTACAGCAAAAAATCCCACTGCAGCAGAAGGCTTCTACAATTCATACAACGTCTGATCTTTGCTGCTGCTTTTAATCCTTACATGTTGAATGTGCAATATTTGCATCATGCATGAGGATGAAAAATGGGTGAATGTATATCACATTACTGTTTCAGGCTATAAATGTTTAACAATTTTACTCTAGGGTTAACAATTATTTTGATCTTTTGACAACCCCCAATCAGGTCTTATTAGATTGTCTGAAGCAAAATTAAGAAAAAGTGATGAAACTTTATTCTTTGCTTTTTTTTCTCGCTGATAAAATGTTAACAAGTTAAGAAATAGGAGTACAATACAGCACAGATCTGAGAGACGGACCTGACCCTTCATTTGATCTTTCTACTGTTCAATGAAGCGTCATCAGTAATGGTCTGTATAGGAGGGTGGCTGTTAAAAAGTCACTGTGAAGGAAGAAAAGGCAGGAGAAAAGATCTGGAATGAAAATGAGTGGTAACAGGTTTCATGGAGTAGTGAATCCTTCCCAGAATCCAGACCTTGACATAATTGAAGCAATGTGGGATCATCTTGACAGGGAATGGAAGAAAAGGCGGCAACATCCAAAGAAGAGCTTTGGAAATATCCTTCAAGAAGCCTGGAGAACTATTCTTGAAGACTACTAAAAGAAAGCTTGTCTGAAAGGATTTAAGGTGTATTAAGGAGCAAAGATGATCACAGCAATACTGACCTTCAGGCTCATTAGAATTGTATGAATGCAGTTTTTGTCTATATTCTTCACTTGCATGCAGATTTGCACATTACAGAGAAGACTGTTGCTCAGTGCAGTACAGTTTTCACTACATCAATATTTAAAATGATTGCCAAAACTGACATGGCCATCGCAGCTCAGCGTCTTCGAGCAGCAAACACAAGTAGTAGATGTTCTGAAGCCATTTAGCAGAACAGTGGTCCATCATTTCATGCTTTACCCACACAAGCGCAAAATCTTCACACACCCTCCGTAGTCAAGGTCATCATATTAAAGACCATAACAGCTCATCAAGCAATTTAGTTGACCTTGCCATGCAGAAAGTAACTAGCAGTTACAGCAGGATTCACAATTAAAGTCAATTAAAGTCATAAAAAGATGATATGACAGTTGATTATGTTTAATTTACTGAGAGCTGAGTGGTTTCCGTATTGTGTGCTCACTGAGCAATAATTAATGCGCTGCTTTACGGCCACCACACATTCAGATCCTGCATTTAAAAAAGCAGTTGTGTCTAATCCATACATCAAGATGAACATTCGTCTATACTCCTCATGATTTTTTAAAGCTGAATTTAACACCTTTTGACATAATAACTACTCAAAGTGGTACGGCTAACTTTTACTCCTATTTAAGAAACAGTGCTCTTTCACAAGATGTGGCTCTTTTCAGCACATCCTGAAACAACCATACTTCTCTTCTAAATAAAATCTTTCTGACATTTAAAGTATTCAGGATTAAAACAAATACAGTTGCCCTAATTTTTTTGTGACGTTAAAGAGATTAACATGGGCCACTGGTTAGCCTGCAGCAAGGGCTTTTCCTGCTGCTATCAGTGCTAAGGTGCCAGATGCGCTAGGCAAGAAGCCACATGATAAATGGCAGAAGGTGAGAGCTGTGAAGCCCGGACCGGGAGCACCCTGCCCCAGTATCCTGCTGCCAGTCTCTTGGCATCCGGCTTGTCAGGCCAAATGGCAACCATATCCCCCCCATCAACGCTGACATTTAAAACCTTTGCCATGCTATCCAGCTGTGGACACTGCAGGCTACCTCAGCAGTGTACCCTCAGCCTCTCCCAGGCGCCCAACCCTGAACCCTACCACTGCCGCTGCCAGACACCAGTCAACAAATTTCCATAAACTGTCAGTACTTCAAACAAGACTGGAATTGTTTAAGAGTAAAACACAGAAAGTGGTCATGATTGATGTGATACCTGTTGATCACAGTTTCAAAGCCTTCAAAAAGTGCATTGATTTAGGAAGATGAGCGGTGCAGCAGGAGCAGGAATCATGTATTTAACACATGAAAACCCATGTGAGTGTTAAGAAGCTGCTTCAGTCTAGCTAAAAAAAAAAGTATCTAAGCGTGGTTGTTTAGCAATTTTCTTTTCTACCATATGATGAAGATGTACATGTAAATGTTTTTCTCCAGTAAAAACTGGATTTGACCACAGTGACACAGCTGATTGGTTTATCCATTTGGGTTTGTCAATGTGGCCCTGAAACCTCTGAAATGAAATAAAAGCACTGGATAACAGTGTTTACATGAATAACTTGACAGCCCAACCCTGCAGCATGCCATGCTTTAGCTGTTTGTCTTACTCTAAATGGGAATCTAATTTACAAAAGAACATTGTGCTGCTTTAGAGGTGTGAAATGGGGACCGCAAATCATTTGAGAAACCATTGTAACCTCCACATTTTGGCTAATTTATCCTGTTTTGTGTGTTTGTGCTCCTGAAAACATTATGTAGACTAGAAGCACTCAGAGAGTGCAGACCTCCATCAAGTAATTATATTTGTTTTGGCAATAATTGTGTGTATAATTTTTATTTAGAAGCTCTAATGGCAAAATTACCACCATCTCCCATAGTAAAGAATCCTTTGAAAAATTCCTGGATCCATGCGGTGAACTGGATTACCCCCAAAATCTAATGACTTATTCCTTGTTCCATTTCTGAGATCACCTGAAAATGTATTCAAAATCATGCAACTTTTAGAGTTATGCTGCTAACAGACAGACAAACCAATGCAGATGAAAAAATGAGGAGGTAAAAACAGTGTGAAGTGTTTCCAAGGGTGTGATATAATCGGTTGAACTAATGCTTATTGGTCACTTTCTGGGATCATCAAAAACATTCTGCCAGCATTTGGACATAGAATACCATCCAAATAATTATACCATATTATTATTACTATATTTTTCCAAGTATTTAATACAGACCTCCTGTACTAGATCCATTACCCAAGACATTTCTTTTTCCGCTGATCAGTATGTGTCTGACCTTTCTGACTTCTGAAAAGGGTAACTTATTGGAGTGTGAATGGCTGAGGCCTTGGTGATACTTTCTGCCAAAATATTGAACATTTCAATGGGAATTCAGTTTAAAATCATGATGATGGCATACCAAAAATTGCTGAAAATTTGGTCTGACCATGAAAAATCTGTGGTATAACCTTATGTGTTTGTATGACTTTAGTGTGATATTAAACCTGGTGAGGTGAGGTAGAATAGGGGCATATTTTTCACAGCATACAAAGCTTGAAGTAGTTCACAGCTTGTCAAATATCGATGGCCTTTTCGTGTCTTAAAAATTTACAATTTCCCTCTGACATAAAAAAAGAGAAAAATCCACTTTTGAGTGATAACATTTTTAAATTCCACTGCTGACACTGACAAATCTTAATAAAAAAACTAAAACATAAAACATTTAACAGGGCAGGTGACAAATTGAAAAGCAAAGTGTAATGTTTTCCACATTCCTGGATGTGAATAGTGTATGCCAAAACTATGCTAATGCTAATTAAATTCATTAACTGAGCATTTGAACACAAAACATTTGCAACTACCAGTTTTTTAAATGCAAAAATGATAAATGATTTTAAAAAAGCAGTTCTTTTCCTCACAATTAAGAAAATGTCAACGAGATTAATTCATTAAAAAATGAAGAAAATATGACTAGAGGAGAAAACAGTGCATAGGACCTTTGGGTTTGTGAGGCAGCAGCGCTATTGATTTAACTATTTATAGTAAAAAAGCTTTCATGATAGGATTTTTGCTTAAATTCTAAACCTTCATAACACCTCCAAGGCTACTTTAGCCTTGGAAATTTTTTTCCTTTGGGAAGATATGAGCGTACCACACTTTGCCAAGGATGGCAGAACTGCCCTTCAACAAGCTAAGTAAAAATACCATTGTCAGCTCTACACAGTTACCGCACATCTCTTGAACAGAAGCAGCAAAACATAAAAGAAGCAAAAGGTAGGAGAGTAAACACTTTACATTTTGACACTCATTAAAAACAGACAAGTCCACCCTTTCCCAAGGGAGCGTACACGTCATGATATATAGAAAGAGGCAAATACCAAACTGCATGGCATGGTATCAAAGGCATTTCTGCAGTCCAAAGGTCAGGTGATGGTAAAAGGTTGCTGAGAAACGGAGCTGCTGGATGGGCTTTCATCAGTGGGAGGCAGCTGGAGTCTCCAAAGAAGCAGCGTTACTCGGGGCTGCAGGCACAGTGGGGCTGCTCCAATATGACATTTCGCATCCAGATCTGCCACACCAATGGCATTTTAACCACTTTTAAAACAGCCAGATTGGCCTTCCTGCACTGTTGAAATTTTCATAGACGGCAGTTTTTTTTTATTGTTTGGGTTTATTACAGTGTCTGAAGAAGACTGGGTAGGTTGTTAATGTGAAAAAGGCAATCGACGGGGCAATGTGCAATTGATTGGGTGATACAAATACACACTTTAAGTCCACACCATACAATATACAACACAACAAGAGGCAAGGCGCACACCCTGCAATGCAACCATAGCCATCTCATTTTCTCTGAGGACATTCACGCTTAAATGAGAATAAAAGATCTTGAAATTAACATAAAAGTATATTTTCCTTATCTTTCAATTGTTACGGTTTGAAAAACCAACATGGGAAAACATGTTTTGAAGTGAAGCTTATACAGGATCAATTTGTACAACTCCTGTCACAACTATTTATTTATTTCAGCTCGTGTGTCTCTTCTCTGTGGTAGGAAATGGTCAGTGTAGTTCTCCTTTGAAGTGTCTGCTGAAATGATTTGTCCCATTTGCTCGGGGAAATTGCAGTTGCTGGTGGTTTTGCAAGTGGAATATACTACAATATTCAGGCTTTGGTAGATTAAAGGAAAGCAAAGTGCACTGATATTGTCTGATATAGAAAAATATGGATATAAATATTCATGTGCAAAAAGTCTTCCATCAAAACAAAATGCAAATTTAATGCAATCATCTCTGCACTAGAAGATATTGAATCCCATTGAGTGCAGCAAGGGTGTTTATACAAGTCTAGTTTTTGTTGCTCAAGTTTTAATTGTATTGCATCCTGGCATTAAAGGAAGACATGAGTCCAGAGTACATTGTGTTAAATACGATAAAACAGGGACAAAACGAAAAGGTCTAAAAACTAAAGCAGGCTCAGCTAGAAGCAACCAAATACAAAAGCAGTGACTTCAGTTATTGTGGTCTGGTTTGTGTGTTAGTGTGAGCGCTTAAAGCATGATGTATATTTTGTAACGAGTATTGCAATTTCATCACTTTAAGTTAATGTATTTCGGAGTGTAACCATTGATCTATTGATTTCATCTGGGCATTTATATATGGTTAAGATTTTGTTCCCACTTATTTTCCACACTTTTTAAAAATATTTCCGTTTCCCACAAAAAAATATTGATTTTAAGCGTTTTGATTTAAATAAATTTTACTGAAGCTAAGAGGTGCTGTGTCTGTAGAAATGTTTGATGCCATTATTTCAAGATAACAGGGCTTTTTTGTCAAGATAAAAAATTAACAAATTTGTTTTTGTAGCCCATTAAAGTTAATTTTCCATGTAGCTTGTCAGCAAATAGTTTCATGGCCTTAAAGGAAGATCCTACCTAAAATAGGAGTTTTGTTAAATTCTCATCTTAAGAGATGAGACGCATCTTACTGTAAGAGGCACTTTGTATTTCTGCAGCTAAAATAATTTTACTCGCACATCTTGATCCAGTGCATTGCCTTTGGTAATTTCCCATGATAAAGCTAACTCGAGAAATATCTAGTTAGATGTTAACACAGGAAACACTAGTTTTCTGACTTTAACATAAAAATTTTGTGATCTCATTGAAAAGAAAACAAATTTTCTCAAGTAACTATCAGTTGTCAACCATGCAGAGAAAACCAAAGGTTGACTTCTTAATGAACTGTAACAATATAAAGACACAACAGAACGATTAACTTGTGATTCCCAGATAACAGCATGAAAATAAATAATTGCATGCTCTCAGCTTCCATTGACCGGATGCGGAAGGCATAGTATAATCCATGCTAACACTATATTAAGAATAATAAAACTGAAACGAATAGATACAAGTCATAGAAGTGTTTATTAAATAAGAATCAATTTCAGCAAAAGATATTTTAAAAAAGCAACTTTAACCTAAATTTACTATATAAATATAGAATAAACTTTTGACAATAGGTTAACAATTTCCAAACTATTCAAAAAATTAATTACAGACAAAATAGTGGATGCCAAGTTGGCTTTTAGAGACGCACATGTTGCCTGGCCAAATTCTTTTTATATGCATAGGACTCAAAATGTTCTTTAGTTGTCATTTATTTACAGCAGGGCCTTGCTTGTTCTTGACTCAATCAACTAATCTAACTTGATGCGAGGGAAGTCTTGTTGCTGTTTGCACCAGTGATGCTTCGGTCCAAATAACGGTGCCACATTTGCGGATAAAACAAGGCTCTGATTGTGTCATGAGACCCTACATACATTGCACGCTCTGTGTTTATGAAGAGGCTTCCTGGTAACACAGCACTTTGGCAAGGTTCAGAAAAAAAATCCTTGTTTGGCCATCCCCAAATCCCCAGAATAGAAGTGAATGTTTGCTGTTGTGTGAATAATGTGGATTTCTTTTGCTTGTTTTACTCATCTCCAAACTGGTTTCCAAGACAGCCAATCATCGTTGTGGCCATTTTACATATTTTTGTGAGAATGTACATCATAAATGTCACTGTGCCATCCACTGCGTCCAGAAAGTGGAGTTTCAAGGTTAAAATGTCTTGTAATGCGTCTTTAAACAGGAAATTTTGGCACGATTACTAGGGTGTTTATTGAAAGAAAAAGTAGTAAAAGGTTCAATTCAAAATGACATTTTCACAGTAGGCTAATTTGCTCTTGCAAAGCTGAAATTTAATATAGAAAATTTCAACAGCCTGCTCTAGCACAGGCCTGATATTACACACATAGTTGTACAAATTAAGAACATTTGAACAAATATTGGCTATTTCTTCATGGAAATCTGTCAGAGGATTCTCATGTCACATTAATTATGGCACAGGATATTGGAAAGAAAGCCTTTAGATCCATTGTGAGGGGGTCATCATTACATGTGACCTTTCTCTGAAATGAGTTCTGCCTCTGAGCCTCTGCACTTTGTCATTTGATTAGGAGGATAATGTGAGCTTTCTGCTGTCATAAGGCAGTGGCATTCTCCTCCTTTTTCTTCCAGACTGACATGGTGGAATTACAACATAATGTTTATTTCACCTGCATCCACTTTCTAAGGAAGAATAAAATGGAAAACTATGTTAAAATGTAGGTATAAATATGTAGTGAAGCATCTCAGCACATGCAGAAACAGGAATAATGTATATATGAATTTTCTGAATATTGTGTACAGTAAATGTTAAGGACAAAAATCGTATGGATGCTATATTTGTATATTTGTGCATGCAATAAGCATTAAAAGCACACATATGCAGAGTGGAGACTCTCTGTCTGCCATATATGATTTACATTTAATGGATGGATAATCAGATGACATACAGCTCTGGGATTTCTGTGCTTAATGAGTGCCTCTTCACATAAGCAGTTTGCAGGAGTTATCCTGAACATAAGACCGCTGTCAAAATGTCAATGAATCTCAGTTTAACTACCAACTTAATCGCAGGGGAAATGTCTCATGCAGTGTGTATAGATGTGGAAATCCAGTCTTTGTGTGTTTCATTCAGAGATGTTGGCATGAAGAAAGAAAATACATAGAAATGATAATTGAATATTAACTTCTATCTGGAAAAGGCTGAGTAAAAGTCGAATTTCTGTTTATTAAATATTAAATTTTAATTGAGAGAAAGGCCTGCGAACAGTTGTGTGTGAATCTTGATCTTCGTGTCTTCAGTCACAGAGTAATTTTGTGGTCATTAAGACTCTTGTTGACAGAGAAATATTTTGCAGATTAAATATCACCTCACAAGTGTCGAGAAAGATTTAAAGGTCATTCGCTCAATTTTTCAGAACATGAAAAGCTATTATTTATGGTCTTGCATACAATATGAGCACTGAAGAACATTTTGCATCTTTTTCCAACCAGAAGTGACTTTAAAAAAAACAAAACAAAACATCAGACGGACACAAGTGAAACTGTCACAAATCGGATGTCTCTGAACCTCCATTTTATACCCCTACTTCTCCTCTCGGCATTACTGGTACCAGTCATGCTGTATCTCTGGCTGTCAGCATCTTTTTGCCGGGTTGTTGTCTCCAGCTGTTGCTGTGACTCAGAGGAAAGAGGCAAAAGCTGGCAGGGAGGGGAAAAAGCAACGAGGGACGGCCGGTCATGGAGCTTTTTAGGAACAATTATGTTGGGGGAACTGATGTGTGGTGAGATCTGCCAAGGTTTATTTTCCACACTTAGAGCAGCAAGAGTCTGATAATACACTTTCTATTTACAGTATGATTTTATACAGCGCAGCCAGTCCGCGCTGGACCACATCAACCATGACTTTCTTTCCCCTTCACTTCTTCTCCCCCTTTCATTTCTTTTTAAAACACATTTACAGACTCATGAATTGCTGCGAGGAAACCTCTGCGTCCCCAATGGGTTTCCACAAGAGTGCAGCTCTCACTTGGGAAACAGCTGTTAATAAGACAGATACTCTGAAAATACATTATTGTGTCCAGATACAAGCATTATTATAGCAATCTGTTCTTTTTTTCCCCTCCTCTGTAAGCCCAACTTCTATCCGATCTATAATGGAGTAGATATTGCCCAGCTTATTGACCGATGTTTCCTCCTCCTCACTTTGACATTTGCTTATCCTCGTCCACATCTACTGGTATTGACGTTTGTTCTATCTGGACATCTTCCTAAGCTGTTTTGTCATTTGTCACCTCTTAAATAAAAAACCAAGAAAGGGTGGGGGGGGGCTATTGGCGATAAGACTTAATGATACAAACCGCTGTGGTGGTTTTAGACCGAGGAAAAAGAATGTGGAAGAAAATATATAGTAAAGAATTTATAGTTCAGCTTAATTTCCATACCTGTAATGGATTCAAAGAGCAATTTCCCCCAGCGCTTGTCTATTCCTCCCACTAATAAAGAGACTAGAGAAGAACCTCTCTGCAACCTCTAGCAGGCATTCACTCATAACTGTGGTCAATTTACTGCAAATTTAGTGAAAGCAGGCTTTTGGTTTAACACCTTTTAAACTAATGTATTTGAAGAGCCCACTCCACAAGCTCTCCTGTCAAAAGCTGCCATTTTTTCTCCAACTTGCCCTCAACTCTTCACTTCTTGGATGCAAACACGCCCACATTAGAGTAAGTTTTAAGGATTTGTGCTTATCATATCTGTCATACAGTAAATGCAGCGCTTCTTTAGCATACACCTCTACAAACAACACCCACTGGTGCAGATCTTCTCCCCATGAGGGGGAAGACAGATTCTTCCCTTCCTCCCTCCCTCTTTTTATCCATCTCTCCCTCACCCTGTCTCCTGCAGAGAGGCTATTATTGCTGCTAATTATCTACAAATAGGCCCAATATGATGAGCAGGCCCTGTACCAGTGCTGGCGGAGTGCAGGAATCACTGCAAGCGGGAATAAAAGAATGAAAAGGAAGCGAGGAGGGGCAGACAAAGAACAGGACAAAAGTCACTGTGTAAGAAAAAAAAAAGAAAATAAAAAGGGAAAGGAAAAATATGAATCACAGATAATTAAGGGGAACATCATAAAGACACTGCCTGGAATGAGATGAAAGAAAAATGAAGTGTTAAAGAAGATATAAGAAAGAGGCAGATGGGCGAAGGAAGGCGCCAACAAGGAGCATAAGGGGGGATAACACAGGAAAATGATCTTGTCTATACAGCTTGTGACGGTTGTTGCCATTGGCAACTGTCCTGCAGTGCACAGGCCACATCCACTTAGCTCCCAGCATGCCTCAGGATCAGGGCAGCTCAGGGGTCCAAGGCTGTCTGTCTTATTTCCATAGAAGAACTCATTTAGCAGGAAAGCGCGGAGGGCAATGACGCATCAATGGGTACTTTATTATATCCCTACCTTTGATAAATATGAATATTTATCTCTGTTGAATAAATACACATTTACTCTCATTTCATCTGGATCAACCCAAGAGCCCTCCTTGTCTCCTCTTAATTTTTTTCCAATGAATATGTCACCGGGCTCCTGATGAGTGACAGCACTTGAGATAATCCCGTTATTGTTGCTCAGAGGCAGTGATCAACATTCACTCCTAAGTTACACAAAGTACACCATATTTTTATTTTGTTATTATTTTACCAGGGTCATATCAGCTCTCATACACCTGAAGGAAGGACAGCAGATATGTTAGAAAATCATTGCTGCAGAATATTAGGGTTTGTCTGCCCAGCTGAAGCTGCAGGTGTCGCGTGCATGCCAGGACAAGTTGAAATCACAGTTACTTCTATTTCATGAGCTCAAACATAATCAGGCACACACCCACACTCCGCGCTCTTTTCTTTTTTTAATTCTCAGAGCTGACGAGTGGATATTTTAAGTGACTTTTACTTACATCACTAACTCCAGCCTCCACTATCTTCAGGCCTGTCTCCTTCTCCAGCTGCTGCTTCTGCTGGACTGCATAAGGGAGACAAAAGAAGAGGAGGTATAAGGTGAGTATGAGCAATGGATGACAAAGTAGCACATTTTTCAGTTCCTGAGGCAGAACAAGCGGTCAGTGAAACTGAGAATGACGCAATGGATGTATCAGTCTGAGTCAGATGTCAAACTGGTCATAGAAAAAACAACTAGCCCACACAAAAACAAAAAAATCTTAAAGAACAGCGCAAGAAATCTTTAAGTCAATCTTTAGGCAGCCAACAGCATTCTTAAGGATGAGAGATCAGGTTTTAATAGGAAATATAACAACTTGAGAATGGGCTGCCAGTTCCAGCATGCCACCAGTGACAGCTCTAATCACACTGTCCTGCGGTGTGCAAATTGTAAAACTGTGAGGGAAGTTATTTATTTGCCTTTTTAACTATATATTGGAGACTCTAAACCAATATGAAATCTTAAATGCCTATTTCCTAACCCTCTGCTGGCCAGCAGGCTAAAAAAAAAAAAAAAAGCGAACTAATGAACAAAAAAACACCAGTACAGGAAGGATCCACATAGTTTGTCTCAGACTCAAAATGAGGGCTATACAAGTACTGTGTCCGTGGCCTGGGAATCAAATCAAACATAAGATTTACCTTGTTGCTGAGTCATGGCAGCCAAGAGTTAGTGCTGTTAATTTACAGTTTTATCTTGTAAAATGACACATAAAAACTCCCAATGAAAATTCTCCTAGATAAGCTTACCTTTTCTTATTTTAAAAAACAGTTGTTTGCATGTTTCCTTTGGGTACTTCGACAGGCAAACTTGTTAGCTAGCTAGTTAAATGGACAGCTAGCCTGCTTGGTAGACTTAGCTAGCAAGATTTATTTTGTCATTACACACAAACTAAACCAACTCTTTCACATAGATGCATTCAGTACATTTTACGAGGATTAATTAGACTAAAATAAAATATATATTTTACACTATGAGTTACTGATTTATATTGTTTATAAGCAAAGTAAGTCAAATAATAATAATTAAATCACTATATTGAAATAGAGAAGCATGTTATGCATTGACCTTGTCAATCATAGGCCTTTACTAATTTTAGAAGTGATTTAGCCAATATAGTGGCTTCATTTTGGAGGTGTGCACATGTAGCTACAATAGTTTAGATGCAATTAGTGTAATACTGCAGATAAATGGCAGTGAGAGTAGATGACAGTAGTAGTAGCCAAGTAGTAGCCAAGTAGAAACAACCGTAGCAAGTAGCAGCTGACTCTGTTAGCTTAGCGTGCATGCTTACATGTTCCACAGCATTGGCGCTTGTTAGTTTTGCAAGACTTAGGTTGAAATGAAAGCTAAAGGAAGAACAGCCATTTTAGCCTAATTGAAAGGTAGTTATCACAAAAGCAACACTATTGATAGCTCCAGTTTCACATTTAATAGTGAAACTGCAGGTCAAGCCAGGAAATGATCATAGTCTGCAGGATTCACTCAATAAAAGCCACACATTTCTAAACAATATTTCAAAATATACAAGCCACACAGCCTGCTGGCTATCAACTATAAATGCACAATTAATATAGCAATTAAATGCACCTATGATTATGCACAATGATTCAGACAAACTGAAGATTACTAAAAAGCAGATGAAGTGCTTGTAGATTAATAGCACACAATAACTTGAGCTCCTGCCTTTGTTCTAGCAGTAATTAATACACCACCCGAGTTTCATCCTCAGATCTTCTGATCTAATCAAATATGGCATGCTATTTCCAACGCTTTGTTCGCGAAGGATATTCTCATGCAAATCCAACTAAAGTGAGGCGATGTTAAATATCCATCGCTCAAGATCACACAGCATTGCCGACTTTTTCCTCCTCCCTTTGCTTAACATCCCCTCCTCACTTTGATGGAAACATTTATATTGGAAAACAAAATCAAAGAGACCTTACTATATTATGCCAAATTGCAGGGTGAAAGGGGGAAGGAAAAAAATGGAGCATTATTTTAATTGAGTTTGTTTGCATGTGAATGTAATTGGTAATGTGGAAAAAGAAAAAGAGTCGAAGGGAGAAAGAGGTCCTTTAAAGCCCATCTCCCCGGATGAAGGCTATGCAAATGACCCTGAAGAGCTGAACCCCACCTCACACTCCAAATTCGGCAATGGGCCTGTTTAATTAGTATTTTAATCTATCCCAGTGATTCCGCTCTGTCCACAATATATGCAGAATTTTATCTAATTAAGGACGCTACTTTTAGGATAATCATCCATCTCCCTTGCTCTTCCTCTGTCGCCTTTTCTCTTTCTGGCTATTAAGGATTCCAGAAACACTGATCATCCTATCATCCCATCAACATGGCAGGAGAGGGGACATTTTCTGTCTAAGGTGTCAGCCAGTTGTTTCAGAGGGATGACTAAAAGGAGCATGAAGACAACTGAGAGAGCTGGAAAGGTCAAATATATCAAAAGTCTCCAAAGTATAAAGAGCCAGAAAAGAAGAAGATAGAAGACAAAAAGAGACAATCTTCCCGCGATTATTGCGATGGGAAAGATAATCATTTTCAATGCCTGTTTCTACCCCTGCATTTAGTCAAAGACATATTGGCTCACCGTAGATAGTTCCAGTACCTGCTCTGTCCTAGCACTGTTTAGGAGGGGGGTAATGAGAGAGGTAATTGGGCCCAGCTGGGCGAGGGCGTAGGTGGTGGAGGAAGGCCAAGCTGCTTAAAGGTCACACAACGTTTTGGTCCTAATGAGGACCCCTCTGGGGTTGCAACACGCCATGAGTCAACCTACGAAAGATTAGCTGCGAATCAACACATACGTGTCACAGTGGCAGCAGCTCAGGTTTGACTGACAAGCTGACATTAACGGTCCTATAGTAAAACTAAAGAAGCCTGAAGGTCATTGTGAATCAAAGCGAAAAACTCTCCAATCAACCTGAGGGGAAGGATAGTCCCACAACAGCCACTTGCCATGCTCATTAGTTGGTGACTGGATGGATTGGGGCTGCAGCTACAATGCAGCCGGTGGATTGCTTGTTCTCTCACAAGGCTGTACAGATAACAGCTGAGCGTCTCTTTTTGGTCACCTCTTCCATTAACCTCCCACTGGAGCTCACTCGCTTTCTCTTACTCTGCTCATGGATGCACACACAAGGATTTTGCAGGTTTCAAATTAGCGACCAAATACTCCTGACAGGCGCTGGAAAAGAGATGTCAGGTCCGATTTCAGAGAGGCTCCTCCAGCCATTTTAATAGGCATTGCCTGAGTCTATTTGGTTTGATTTCTAATGTCTAGATTTGATCCCTTGCTGCTTATTTGATTCTTTTTGCTTCCAAATCAGACTGAGCCAAGAGATATTGTGAATTATTAACACTTTAAAATAAAACCCTTTTTAAAAATAGAATTTACATATCCCTGTTTATCAGCAACTGCTTCTTAAAGATGGTGCCCTTTATTTGAATTTCCTGCATATGTAGAAGGAGTAGATGCCTATTAGTTTTTAACTTTGCATATTTTATATTTTGCAGCCAAAATATATCCATAAAATTTAGCATTTTTTTCTTCCTCTACTTAATTAGTTTTATTGTTTGCAAGTGAATGAAAATGTCTAATAATGACATTTCTCAACAAGATACAGTAACCAATATTTCTATGCCCTGCTGTTGTTCAGGAAATGAAAACACTTGCCCCATGTCCAACATGAAATTGGATCTCTGCAATTATTATTCACAGAAAATTTGTGTGGCTGCACTTTAAGTCAAGACAAAACTGGCTACTGCAGGTTACTTTTTTCAGTAAGAGGTGATTATGGCTAACCGCTGTATTTACCTGCCTTGCATTAATAACCACATTTATTTCAGAATTCAAACCAAATACAGTATGAAACAGCTTAAGAAATACAGGCGGTTTACATAAAGTAGATTTATTACAGACACAAGATAATTCAGCCTCATCCTCTGAATTATTTCATCTGTTGTCTTAGTACATTACTTATTTATAAAAGTAAAGGTGTTTTAGAACGTTTGAAGTGCAGTGGGAAAAGATTTTTTTCAAATCGCCTTTGTTAAGCTGAGGAACAGAGACACACATACATTTAAGTTAAATGACCTTCAAACAGCTACTGTACATCACTTTGGCTTAAAAAATGATATTGGTGAGACATAGTTTGATTAAAATGTTGCTTTTCTCTGCCATATGCTGAAAACGGAGGCCACTGTGCACTGCATGTCACCAATTTTAATAACAATTGCAAATGATTATCATGAAGTCATCAGAGCTTAAAGTCATGAACATATATATTCATTTTTCATATATACGACAGGGTTGTAATTGTTAGGGGGCAATATAAATTCAGCATCGGGAAACAAATCACCCACTGCAGGCTGTGAGTATTTTGTGTTTCAACACAGCACAGCAGCAAGCACTGTCACATGATCATTATCCTGCCTCTTTGGCCAAATGTGGGTATATAGTTGACAAAATGCATATTTCACCACTCTCAGATTGATCTGTTAATATTGAATAACATCCCCATCCATTCCATCTATCTGCCCCTTCCTCCGCTGTTCCTTAGGTCGTCCATATTCACCACTTCCATCACTCCATCCGTCACTCCAACCCAGCAAAATGAAAGTGTTTATTGCGTAGGAGGGCTGATGCTCACGCCTCTCCACAGCCGTTAGCCTTATCAGCAGGCAATCGCTCCGATATTAAAGTTGCCATTCTGCCCATCACTTTCCTCCCCCGCACATATGATGGCTGTCTCTACCTATCAGAGGTACAGACTGGAGAGAAGAGGAAGGGGAGGGCGAGGGAGGAAAGGAGAGGGAGACGCACCTGATCCCCCTGACAGATAAGATGCATTGCAACCCATTTTTCAGTCAAAATCCTGGGAGAGAAACAAAAACAATGATATTCCTTTAAGGCTCAGTGTATGAAGAACCACAGAGATGAGTGCAGGGAGGAAGCATATTCATTACATGTTTATATGAACACATATGTGACCCCTTTACATCTGACATCTGCTCACTGATGCTTCTCGAAATTTAAATCAGCTTGCTTGTTAATCTTATTTTCTCCACCTCACACAGTTTAGCTCACTGAAAAAAAGACCGCACTGGTAAAATATCTTTTCTTTTTGAGCCATGTTGTGCGCATCTATAATAGGTTTTTATGCTAGAGATCACAACGTGAGCAAATAAGCAGTTAACGCCATGGAGTCTGAAAGGAAACAGTGTTGCATATGCAGGGTTGGTTTTGTACGTCACAAACAGACAGATATTTTCTGACTTGCTGGGTTGGACTAAGTGATCAGAAACTAAGCTCTTATATAATTACAAACATATTCGTTGTTTGCTTGAGTAGTCAAGCTGAGAAGAATGAAGATAGTAAACAGCAGGTGTCCAGCTGCAGTCAAGAAAGCAGTAGATAGATAGAGGTGTGGCTAGTTTGCATATTTATAGATCTGTGCATATTAGTGAGACAAATCTTAAATGTTGGCCAATGAGTTAAACATTGTCGTAAAATTTGATCAAACTACAATTCTGATTTACGAAACTCCAACATGATTTGCTTCAGTCAGTTGTAATTTCTATGATAGCTTTATTGTTCAAGAGATGTCTTGGACAGAAATGATAGTTTCCAGTAGCAGTAACAGTTACAGGCTCAAAAGGACACATTTTATTGTTCTTATAAGAGACAGAAATTTTGAGTATCGATCACGGAAACAACTGGGGCAGAAATATCAACAGCTATGGGTACTGGAGTCCTTGAAACAGTAATAAGAGGAGCCAAAGTTCAAAAACATTTTCTTGGAGATGTCTCTGAGACACAAGCTAAATTTCATACTCTGAGAGGTAGTGGTGCGTCTCTTGTTCCTCAGTGTGCAAAAACATCCAATTGTCTAACGTTTGTGGTGGATTAGATGGAAAACTTTAGCTGGGGTGCACAAGCAGGAGAATTTGACAATAGAGATTCTGATTTTATCACACTTATAAACACTTTCCTGGAGTCTTACAAGCAGCAGTTCTAGATTACTGTGAAAAGTCAACTTCTTCTGCATTAGTGCACTAAAACATACACTTCTTTTTCAACCTGTGGGTGAAGTTTAAGGACATAATGCATTGTTTTAACACAGCCATGGGCTCCATAATGATTAGTCAATCAAGAAACTAATGAGAAACAAATTATAAAGCGCACAATAATGGATGAATCCCTACAAAGTACTTGCCTGTCAGCTGTGATGGAGGACCCAGAAAGGAGTTATTTGAGAGAGATCCATCATTAGGAATGATTACGAATGTTTGTGAGTTGACTGTTCTGACCAGTGGCCAGACAAGAGGGGCTCTGGATTTAGTTCTGAACCAAGAAGTGAACAGAAGTAAAATATGACAATTTATTCATTGTTACATGATTTAATCTGAGCACCTCACAGAAAAACATTGCAATCTTTAGGAATCACCTACAACTACTGACTCTTTTGGTTCTCACATGTAGTGGATCACCGAATTGAACTGTTACCAAGGAATGAACAACTTTTTCATCATTACTCGTCTATTAGCGGCCAAATGAGGCAAGTTTCTGCTTTTCATGTGATGCAAGTGTTTTTCTTATATGATGGCTTATTACAATGATCCATCCATCCATCCATCCATCCATCCATCCATCCATCCATGGTTTATCCTCTGAAGGAGATGACAGCTAACTCATCGATACTTACCATTCTCAATGTTTAATAATTAGGCAAGCGTTACGGGTTAATCAGTTACTTCTTAATGAACAAATCCTTCATTAATTATAATTAAGTAGTATTTGCGTATAAATCACTCATTAACTAAAGGTTAATTAGTACTGCAGTTTCTTTCTCATTTACCTCATTTGTTCTCTTGTAAGTCCTCAAATACATCTTACCCACACTGTGAAGTCATTCCCTATGTGGCGGATTTCAAATAATATATATTTAGATAGTTTTCTATCATTCTTAAAAAATTAACTGAATGAAAATAATGATCATAAAAGTAACACATTTACACCTTTGGCTTTGATTGGAGTGCTTTCACAAAACTAATAGTTGAGGAAATTGTGATTCATTCATTCCCTGTTAGTCAGCTAATCATTTCTGCAATGACTGACATGTCATAAGTTTATGTGGCTCTCAAATCACTCATTCCTTAATATGGATCGCTTACACTGGTGATAATCTACACGGCTAGTAAAATTACACTTTAATGCACAGAAAGTTATTAAATCCCTTAAAAAGACATATGAAGCAGTATGCCAAATAATTAAAACAGGAAGAAAAAACATCTCCTTTCTCTGTTTAAACCCAACATGACGATAGCCGTGACATCATTAGACTCAAATGTCCAATAAGAAGTGCCAATCATAAACCACCATGCTGGTCACGTGGTAGGATCACACTGCTATCAGCAGGCGGTCCTGACTGGCTCACTGTTTATACACCCTGATCAATTGTTTCCTGGGGATAAGCCAACAGTGCTTCCCAACAAGCCAACTGCTGTTATTCAGCCTAAATCAACACACAAGCAGTCTTTGCTATCTAACTGAAACTAGCTGATGAACTCTGCTGCAAAATATAAAACACAACTTGTTTTCTGGTTTAGAGATGAACTAACACAGAAGCTCCTTGTTCTTAGTTCCTGTAATGGCTGCAGTCATGCAATCAGCAGGCGCTTTACGTCCACTCCAGAAACTATCAACATTTTACAGAGCCCTTGCCTTTCAAGCAAAGCACATATGACGTCTATAATTGCATCCCTCCTCACTAGAAACCCCTTTTAACAATGGTGGAATAATACACCTAGATGAGTTTTTGCCTGCTGCTCTTGAGCCAGCAGACGCACACAAACACAGCCCCACACACATACATGATATCTGTTTCTTTGCCGGCTGGTTGATTAATAGATTGTGGCTGCTCTGACACTCTGTGTAGAATAGGCATTTTGCCTCTGATAGGTGCTGACACCAATTCTTCATGGACTGCAGGAGACCGGGGGAACAGAAGCAGCACTGGCAAATGACTTGGATGGCAGACACCTCCAGATGTGGGAGAAACCCCACGGATGTCACTCTGCATTCTCACCAGGACATGCTCAGATTGTTAACGCTGCCTTTCAGCGACGACAATCTGCAGATGTGTGACACGTGCAACGCAAATCGCACCTGACAATCGTGCAACAAAACAAAACGAAGTGAAGAGAGATAGATTTGTGGATTACAGTTAGTGATGCGGTAAACAACGCACGTCCGAGGCGGTCACGGGGATCAGAAGTCCAGCAGGGAGAGACTTTGGATGAACCTTTCCAAGCACAAGGGTGTCAGAGTTTCTGTTGCTGCGACATTGCATTAAGCCCTTTTACTGCAACTGAAACTTGCTGTGACACAACGCTGCACATTAAAGCCGGATGAAACACGGGTGTTTTTGATCTGCAACATGGACATCAGCATGATTAAATGATGCTCAGTGTATTTCACTGATGTTTGAGCGATACCAGATGAAAACATCTGGAGATTTGCCACTGTTTGAGGGGAGCCTACTGGGGAAATGCTTATCTGAGGAAGGGATAGCAAAGCTGACACACGGAGCTGCACACATACATGCGTCCACGCACACACCTCTTGCTCCGCTTCCCCACCGAGGGAACTCTGACAGAGGCAGCCCTACCTGTCACCGCCGTAGCAATTATCCTGCAGGCTCTCTCCACGGACCATCTCCTGCAGGTCTCCACATTACTAACCACATCAATGAGCACACACACACACACAGAGTATGCAAGCTGACACTCAGGACGGCACACCCTCAAGTACACGTCTTGTATTTGCAGATACACACGCACATTTCATCCGCAATTCACTCTCCTCAAACTAATGGCTTGAACGAATCGCAAAGACGCGTCGGTGCAGACATCCTGCTTAAGCCAGGAGAAACACACATCATCCTGCGGAGGTGGGTGCTCACGCAAGCATGTACACACAGTTCTTTTGTGTTTTATTATAGATAATTGCATTAGCTTAGGTGAGAAAGCACAGATGTCGACAAATACGCACACCGATAAACATACAAAAATCAATAAATATGCAGAAGCCATCGCAAGGCAGGCTTGTGAAACAGAAGTGGCAATAAAGCCAGGATATGAGCTCCAGTGAGTCAAGGATAATTCTGCATATTTTTGGGGGGGGAGGGGGGCACTGGTCAGGACTCAAGTGGTCTCTTTGGTGCTGGTTCACTACAGCTTGAATACAACACCCACCCTGAGTTTCTCAGACAAGTTGACTGTACAGCTGTGAAGGGTGATTTGAGAGAAAGGAAAAAAAAAAGAAAAGGGGCTCAATCTGACCTCATTACCGCAGATTTGTTCCGACTGTCATTAGGAATCACAAATGCCATCACTCAAGTCAGGAATACGACGGAGAGGATGGGGTGAGTAAGCAGGAGTGGTTATAGGGATGAAGCCGGGCTCTGATGCTCATCATGTATATTTGATCTGAAAAATAACATCTACCATCGACCATCTAAAATACATGACGCATTCAATCAGTAGGTCTACTCAAGCAACATAGTTGTAGCTAAAGGATAAAGATTTGTGATAGCACTGGAAGTACTGTCACAACTATAACACTTTTAACACCAAATGTGCTTTAACAACTTGATACTCAGCTGTAAACCAAGGGGGGGGGACTTGAAAAGGTTAATGGCAGTTGCTTTTTCTTATTCGTTTAAGAGAGCATCAAATGTTTCAATAAATGAAACAAAAAATGACACTGATGTCAGTCAACCATTTTATTGCTGTAAACATGTCATTTGGCTGCAAACAGCAAAATCTCAATGTCTTCTGAAGGAAGATGTTTAAACAGATGGTTTGGTTGCCAAAATACTACCCACTCTCAGCAGAGGTTGTTCCTGTAAATAGGAATGTTTGACCATTTACCAAAAGTACAGTGGTGTAATCCAGGCTAAAAAAATGATACTTTGGGGAGTATTTTTTTTCTTCCAGGTAGTATTGCATCGTGTAAGTGTAACAGGGATCAGTGGTCATTAAACTGTACGTTATGACAATTTGTAGCCTTGTTTGCATATTTTTTAACACCTAAACTTAAAGATGTACTTTAACTATCAATTGTAACCATTTGCTGAGTGGGAGTAAAATATAAAAATAAGGAATAACAGAAAGACAACAAAATAATAATAATTTTTACTTTACTTATCCTGATTTATTTCACACATCTCTAGTAGAGCAGTGGGCTGCCATGTTTTCGGTGCCCAAGGAGCAATTGGGGTGGTAAGGGGCATTACTTAACCCCACAGTGGTTCCTGTATATTGGCACTGCAGGGATGCAAACTTAGATCCTCCAGGCCCAAGCCCACCTCTGTAACCACTAGGCTACTATTCCACCTTAAATACTATGTAGGACATGATTTGAACCAGCAATCCCTCTCCTGCAGGGCAGGGTTAGTTCCTAAATCTCCTCTGAAACAGGACACAACCACCAGCTATCTACGCTTAAATGGAAAATCCAAAATCTAGTTGGATTGTAACATAGTGAAGGTGTTCTAACTCTCTGGCTGTAAAGATCTACTTAAGTATTTCAGAATATATGTTTTGGTAGAAATATACTGGCATGTTTTCCTAATCTCACAATAACAAGTTCTCCTCCCACATTATTTTACCATTTTTACACAGTCAAGGTTAATATAATTAGTTTAGAGTTTAGATAAGCATACAAAATTAAAAATGAGCCAGAGGGCTTTTTCTCCCTTAAATAGAGATGATAGATTTATCCAAACTATACTGCCCCGGTAATAACACAGCACAGTGGATGTAAGTTAATCCATTTCACATTGACCTAAATCAAAACATAAGCTAAGCAATATATTTAGCAATTGAATAAAGACTGTGATGTTTCATTAAATTATAGCATTAAAAGTATTAAATCAATGCAACACTAATAACTATCAGTAAGGACAATCTTTAAATTTGGGAATTATTTATCTGAATAGATTATTTTACACTGTTCATAACCATTATATTCTGACCAAACCGAGTTTTGCCTAAAATGACACTCACACACTATTTACAGTAACACATAATCAAAAGTGTGTGATTATTATTTGATAAACGATCTCCATACAACACAAACTTTTTAGTAGCTTGTTACAGTGAGCTATATAATTAGATTTCAGTGACTGTGTTTGCAGGACAATGAAAGCGTCAGTTTACATTTCTGGAAACCACAAATACTTATTGCTGGGGTTTGCAGAACATTGCTATAAAGCTAGATGCAGTATCGGACTAATTTGCAATTAATTGACCAATAAATTAATTCTGCTTTTAAGGTCTGTGTTATTTCATGTTGAAGGCTGCAGTATTATGAAATCTGTGCAGGAATCACACATCCTTAAGCTAACACAATGCTAATTATTTTGTCCTGACAGAGACAACAAGTAATGAATTCATCAAATGATTGATATAACAATACAAAGCTTCTGATTTTGCCGCCTTTTAAACCTCCTTTTTCAACCTGAAGTAGCAACTAATACATTCAGTGAGCATTTAGATTTTCTTTCTTTTCCACTTTGTGAGGAAGTCTAGATGTTTTCAGTTGGGGTTAATGTCAGAGCAGACACATTTTCTGCCGGCAGCCTTTAAGTAAATCCCTCCAGCTCCATCCATAGATGTTGGTGTGCATCTTCCCTCAGAGTGGATAAAGCGACTGAGAGCGGTATCCTATCAGCTCGCCTCTCTCCGTCTCTGTGAAGCATCCTGGCTGCTCCTCAGATCACTGTGTTAATCTCAGCACGTTGCTTTTCCTGTTTACAGCTGGGAGTGGTGGGCGCAAAATGAAAGTGTAACACAACTGTCTCAAGCAGATGTCAAAATGAGAAATATGACATTTCCCTTCGGAGATTTTATTAGTACAGATATCATGTTGCATTCACCATTCCTGCCGTATCATTTGGCTCCTTTTTTTTCTTTCTTTTTTTATTACTATTTCGCTTCAGGACAAAATGCGATCATCATTATTATGTCTAAAGCAAAACAGCTGTGACTGCAAAGAGAAAAAGCAAGAAAAGCATTCAGGATGCGGCAAAATTCAAAAATCTAAACACGCAGTTTGACTGGTGCGTTTGCTATCATTCCTTCCACTCTGAATCAATCATACCGCTGACTTTCTTAAACAATTCCTTTTAAAAACGAGGCAGCAATTCAGAGCCACTGTGATTTTTTTTGCCCCCCCAAGATTAATTCCCTTAATATCTCAAAGAAATCTCTCCATGTTTCAAATCTTCCTGTGACTCAACTAATAAGTAGTTAGAGGAGGAAAGACAAGGCTCCATAAGCACACCTCCCTGTCTTTTTAAGGACACCTGTTGGGCTGCATGGCTCATCTCCTCCTCATTTAGCCGTCTGTCTGGGCTCCGTGGGGCTGATTACCAGGAAGAGCTGATTCCAGTTGCACTGCTTATCAGTCTAATTAGAGCCCCTGGCAGGTGACTTGAAGGAAGTTGTGTGTGTCAAGGATGTTCAAGCAGAGCCATTTGTGCAGGCACAGTAGCTGTGGCATGTGCTTTGGTAAAAAAAAAAGATTAAATAGAAGGGGTAGAGAATTATGGCTTGAGAGTTGTGGTGACAGATGACTCTTTGTGAAGGTGTTTTGGTGCGGGGGACATTTTTCAGGCCCTTTTCAGAGGAACGAGAGATGTCTTGAGGAAGTTAATGAGAGTCTTTGGCATCGTCGTCTTTTTTAAGGACAATTTCGAGTGGCGACAGCTAGCTAAGAGAAAGAGGCGACGTCTTGATTAACATCCTCTGGTGGAAGAATTAACTGTTAAACAAATGAGAGGAAAAGCTGAGACAGACTATTGTTCTGTCAAGGTTGATTTGATCCATGCAGCAGAGATAAAAAAGGAATAAAATTATGATTTAAGAGAAAGAAAAAGAAAAAAAAGAGGCGCACAGGGAAAAAGGACAAACAGAGTAGGAAGCAGAGGTGGAGAGACAGAGAAGAGTTGACAATAAGAATCTACAGGGGGCAAAAAAGCTTTCCAGGTAGTGTATCAGTCGCTGATAAAAGGTCAGTCGTCTGCTGTTCACACATTCAGGTGTTAATGTAACACCTCTCACACCTTTCTCGCTTGCTTGAGTCTGGCTGCCTGCAGGTTGGTGGGCAGAGAGACTGTTGTTTGTGCTAGAATAATATGTTGTAATCCCCCCCGTCTCAGATGTGGCCTTGACACAGGTAATTGGACTTGGAGTGAGAGGAAGCCTGTGGCTAGATACATAAACCACTGTGAAAAACGCAGACGACAGTGGGATCTGAAATATGAAGGGAATTGTTCATAATCTCAAGACAGATAAGCTGTCTTATTCTTTCTGAAGTACAGTTGCTTTGGTTACAGTTTCACACCAGTTTATGAATTTATTTGTTTAGAAAAAAGGACTTTTAGACAAAACCATTTGTATCAAATTGTAGGTCCACATACTTTTGAACCGCAATCACACAAAAAATAACATCCAATATCTTTATCTAGATGGATAAAATGTTCCATCTTTCTTATGAACATGTAACAGCCTGTGGTCGTGTTGAAACTGCATCAGTACTGTGCAAAAGAAAAATAATAGCTGCAAGCCCTTACATCTATGGCAGGATTCCTCTGTTAGCGGGGTTCATTTGATCAAGTGTAAACATTACCAGTGCAGACCAGCAAAGTACAAAAACCTCTTTTTTATATTCATAGGTGCTCACGTTTGCTAATGGTTAGTTAAGAAAATGCACTTAATTAGCAGCACCTGCTGCAGCCAGGATGTTTTTCCCCACACTGCTTCTGCATTTTGGCTTTGTTTGTTTTTGTTAAACAGATGTGCAATATGTAACACTGCTCATCTGATGATGTATTTTTAAATCTTAAGGATCTGATTAATTTGATTAGGTATTTAGTACTAATATTTTAGTCCAAGATGCAGCCACATATTTGTAGGAACGCTCACATAAGTAGCTATTCTCACACTCTCCAAGTTAATACGAGCTAGATGTTGGAGTTAAGCTGAAAGTGAGTGTCGCTTAAAGAGAGGCTTCAGATACGAGTTATCACCTCCACAGAGAGCTCTGGGAGGCACAGCGTGCCCGTGTCGCCGTCCAGCCTGATGCATGCAGGCCACTGACCCATGACAGCCAGCCCATATCGATTTAAGTGGAGGAAGAGGACACAGAGAAAAAGACACATACAGGGAGAGAGAGAAAAGAAGATGAAGGGGGGAAAAAAGGAAAACCATGAAAACAGGCAGAGTGAAATATCCTTTTTAAAACTTATCCATAATTCATTGCCTTTTGTTTCATACTTCCTTTTTATATCTTCTTTCCGATGGCCACACAACAGGTGAATGTCATTTTAAAGGGCATTAGAGACAAGCTATTTTGAAACGCCTCTCTCCCAGAGATGCAGTCAGGACCCTACATTCAATTTCCTATAGAGAGAAAGATACTGTCAGTGCCAACAAGAGCTATGTGGATAGTGCATTGGCGCAATGATTATTGTCTGTTTCACACATGAGGTGAATCCATTATTGCAGGGTTTAATGCTACTAATGTAAAAGAAATGATAAAATACTGGCATGTTAATGATAAAAGCAAAACACAATGCTTCTATAAATGAAGCCAGATTTGTTAAGACGTGCTGAGGTACGTTTCCATTTCACACAGATGGACTCTAAAATGTACCCTAGCTCTGAAAATGCATACATTAAATCAATACCACAGAGGGGGGAAAAAAAGGAAAGAGTGGGAAAAAAAATCTAAGAGAGTTGTTGTGAAAATGAAAACCATTAACACTGCCACTATGTCTAATGATTTTCTTTTCAAAAGTGCTCTTCGTTTCTCTGAAGATATTCATAGCTAAAGAAAAGGGACTGTGTTGGAAAGAAAATGTGCAGGCAGACAAAAAAGCATGTTTAACAACACAATCTTACATTGAATACAGTAAAAAAGGAATGTTTTCAAGAAGATTTCACCCGGGTAACTTCAAGGTAAAAGAAAGAAATGCAGCTAAAGAGTGTTGAGATGATTGATTGATCTCTTGACTATTTATCAGATCAATAATGTCCTATAAATTCAGAGCAATAAATGTATTTGATTGTAACAATACACAGATAATTTAAGGCAGTAAACCAGACCAGAAATTCATCAAGTTTTATGTTTTTTCAAATAATCTGCATCAGACTATCACTGAGTTTTGGCATGATTTCAAAACTGTCTGAATTATTACGTTATACTCCCACGTAATGTTATATTTTGAACTAATTGAACACATGAACATGATCTAAATCTGCCCTTTTTGTCAGATTTTCTAAATGGACTACATTTGTAAATCAGATTTTGTTTTCATCTTGTCTACTCTGCAATTCACCCATACACGTTTATAGCCTCACTCCTCTGTTTATTTTAATGTCCAAAAACACAATTATGAGTTTATACATTTAGAAAAAAAAACAGAAATGCCCTCTATTGTTTGATGTCAGTTGTGTGCTTCATTAATGCAGAAGCACAGGGAGCTTTATCAAACATCCCAGGGAGAAGAGAGAATAAAATATGACCACCAAATGTAGGAAACTCTAAATACTACAGTGTACCTTTAATCATAGGTGAAATTTTGGACTGCTCTTTTTGTCCTCTCTCGGGACACTTAACTTACACAAAAAGGGTAATCAGTGTCATAACCCATAAACATTTCAAGTTGCTGCTCTGTGAAAGACAGAAGCACAGTGGTGTGGGTTTAGCTGTCACCGCATAGCAGGAAGGTTCAGAGTTTGAAGATCAGTGGTGCTTTTCTGCTAGGGGTTTGCAGGATCTTTAATGGCCCAAAAAGATACAATTAAAGACTAACTGGAGACCATTGGTGTGAATTTGCGCTGTTTCCTTGTGTTAGCCTTTTGATGGACTGGCAAACTGTCAAGGCTGTTCCCTTGGTCAAACTTCTCAACAGCTATGATAAACTCCACTGAATAGGTTAAAGCAGTTGCAGAAAACTGATAAATGTCCTTGAAAAGGAGATCTGTTAGGTTAGCATTTACAGTGTTGATGAATTTCTACCTGACCAAACAAGCATACAACACTTTGAATTAACGTGACCCTGAGACCATAACAAAGTTCCCTGAAATGGTTTGATAAAACGTGACTGCTTTATAAATGTTTAACGCACTGATACAGAATATACTGTAAGCATTAACACTATTTATACGTTAACACTGTTCTGTAGTTGGAGAAATATCTTCTTATATCTTAGTTAATCTATTTTTAACCAATTATTAACATTGATTGTTATGTTTGATAAGGAAAACTGTTTTCAATGTTAATTCTGAGGTTTTATATGCAAATGAAACAGCTAGAATATGACAAACCCTACAGTGTCTAAGACTAATTCTCTTATAAGTTAAAAGCAGATGTGAAAACTTCATTCATTTGCCTTGTTTACCATCATTGAAAATCACTTTTTTATTTTCCACCAGTTTTATTGGCAGTCTTGTTCTATTTAGGAAATTCAGTAGTATTTTGTGATTACATTAAATTCAGAAAACATCATCATTTATTAATGATAAATGTTAACATTAAACCAAATCGGCTCATTCTAATCTGTGCTGACTCCAAGGAAGCAAGGCGAGTTTATTAGTACAGCACATTTTCAGGTTCAAGACAATTCAAAGTACTTTAGATATAACATTGAAAGAACTACAGATAAAAAGCCGCTGGAATTACAACAAAATCATTCAAACACACACAAAAAAATCATTAAAATGATTGAAAGCGACCATACAGATTTCATGCATAGGTGCATGAGAACAGAAATGGTTTTAAACTGGACTTTCTACATTTGGTAAAAGTTTCATCTCTACTGGCAGTTTGTTCCACTTGTTGCAGCTTCACAGCTCAAAGCTGCTTCCATGTTAGGTCAGGACTCTGGTCTGAACCAGCTGACATGAGTTCTTGGATAGAAGATCTCTCACAAGTTTATACTTTCTGAGCATATCACAGATATTACTAATATTTATCAATTTAAAACCTGTTATAAGAATGAAATCATAAATCAGAATAAAAAAGATGAAATTAACAGGACTTGAGTAAAAAAATTTAATATATTTAGAAATATAATCCTTTTCTTATATTTAAAGGTGTTTATCTTGATTGTACGGTTTTGTTTGGGTAAATGTGGTGTTATTTTGGTATAAGATGGTTTAGAATGTGCCTTTTGGTTGTAAGCGCCCACTTAATTATTATAAGTAATTGTTTTTTTTATAGGGGGCAGGTGCTAATAAGAATTTATTCTTCTTCCTGCTCCTTTTCATGCATGGTTGTAGTGTTTAATTAAACACAAAAATGTTAATGAACAGGAATATGACTGTACACTACTACATGTGTGAAACAAAAAAAAATGAAATGAAATGAAAGAAATATTCTGGAATTTATAAGCAATTAGAAGAGTTTTAAAATCTACTCTCTGACTTTACAGGAAGCCAGTGTGAAGACTCAGTAAAACTGGTGTGATGTGTTAAGATCTGTTAATCCTGGTTTAACTCTAGCATCAGCGTTCTGGATGAGCTGAAGATGTTTTAATGCTCGTTTTAGTAAGTCCTGTTAGATGGCCATTACAGTAATCCAGTGTATTGGAGATGAATGCATGGATGAGTTGCAAGGAGTCTGGAAACCCATGAAACTTTACTTTCACTTTACCAAAGCTTTAATAAGCTTATGCTTGGATGAATCACTGTTCTGCACGCTTAACCAGCACTGGACAGGAAATTTATACATGAACATTTTGAAGACATCTTTTCATTTGTGATCATAAATGGTTTAAAATTCGTTGGTTAAAGGATGTTTGTTTTTGGTTTATTTACTTTATAAGATTTTTTATAACAACTGCAAAGGAAAATTAAAATCTATAGAGTACAAACAGGCAGTTTGCTGTATAGATATGCCCCTGACGCATTGGGAGGTCCGTGTGTTCTGTACTCTGTGGATATGTTTTTGCATTCACGCTTCTCATGATGATCGTGCGACTGAAAAAGCTGTTGCTTCTAACATCCAAAGAAGGAAAAAAAACATAAACATGGTTCATAATTTACAGTTACTTTTTTCTTCTTCCTGTCAGTACTGATAGAGCTCACCATATCATTTTCTGTTTGAGATGCTGCACTCAGCTGCAACAACAAATACCTCACTCAGGCCATATGCAAAGCATGACATCCAGATCTACATGAAGCAGCAGCCAGCGGTTAGTCATGGCCGTGACTCGCTTTAATTATTGCCTATTCTGAAATACAGGGACATTGCAGTCTGCAATAAAGGCAGAGGAGGTGTGTGCACACATAAACACATATAGAGAGATGCACAAAGCAAAGGAAAAATTGAACATCTGTCCCCCCCCCCCCCCCCCTTCAAGCCCCCTGCCAACGAAAGCTGGCGCTGCACCTGGACATGAATTATAGAGAGGCACTTGGATGAGAAGGGTGGAAGGAAGAGAAAAGAAGAGAAGAGGTGAATGGAAATAAGGGAACAAGGAGGATTTTAAATCTCCCCCATCTGGAGACTCTTACCGGGGGGCTTCTTGGGTCAATGATCAATTCAGTGCCAATAGCTGCCAATAAGGACTAACACTGATAGAGCATTCTATGTGCTGATAAAAAAAGTTGCATTAAATTATGCAGAACAGCAACTAATAATGAATATAATTCCAAACAAACAGAGAGCTCATTGTGTAACCTTTTTTGGGTTTGTTATGAAATGGCCCTCAGATTCTACTCTGTTTTCAGACAGCTGTAACCCTTTAGAAAAAAAAATATATAATTATACTCAAAGAGGAACTACAAAAGCAAATAGTGCTTTGAAGATAGAAAGCCCAAAATGTCACCCAAACGCTTTGAAGCTTCCCAGCTCTCTTTGTTTCTCTACACTTGTAGCTCACAAAACCACGAGCAGAGTACAGACTGCATTCAGGGGCCAATTTAGCATGGATGTACCATTAAGAGACAAAAAATGGACACACAAACACATGAGCTAAGACAGTGATATACTGTAGAAATACAAACACGTGCAGATATAAGCACCTGGAAAGGCTACATTGTGCAGATGCACAGCCATCTCTCTTTGATTTCTACCAAGCCTTTGTGGTTTCAAGCACTTTAAGTGTCATCTGCTGCCTCTTTGATACACTCATCTGGTTTTGTTAGTCCATTAACAGCCATATCCAACAAAACAATCCATATTTCTTCAGCATAAACTGCAGATTATTCCCTCTTGATCATTCTGAAAGTTTGATAAAAGTACCGTTACGTCAGTCAGTCTGACAAACAAAAAGGGGAAAAGAAACAGATCAATAGATTCTGCTCTTTTTTAACAAAACTTTGCCTTTTTGCTGCTCAGGAACACAAAAAGAAACTCCAGTGTTTTGAGTATTTGCTGATCAATGACAATTACCCCCCCCCGCTCCCAGACTCACTCATTTCTTAGCTTTGTACATGTTTGTCATGTCTGCTGTAATTAGGTAGGATGGTACAGAGGTAGTCATTGGCCAAAGCATTCAGTGGAGTGTAGCTTTATTGATATTGTACCACTTAGTGGCCACTCCATTAAATACACCAATTCATCTGTCTGTTAAAGCAAATAACTGCCAATCACTTGGCCGAGACTTAACATTGATGCTTGTAGACATCAAATCAAGCATCTGAATGCGGTGTGAGGATCTGAGTAACTTTTGGTCTTTTTTCAATCATGCAACTGTCCTTGAGAATCCAATTAATAAAAATACCTCTGATGGCGCAGGTCAAAGAGGAATGGCCAGTCTGGCGTAGATAAAAAATAAAAAAGCAACACCTTTAAGAATTCTTTTTCAGGAACAAGATACATAAAAAAGCCTGTCTGAATGCACCTCATGTTAAACTCTGAAACAAATATGACACAACTGCAGAGAACCGCACCAGATGCCAAGTATGATCATCCGAGAGCAGGAAAATGCGGAAATGGTGGAATCAGAATTTGTGCTGCATCAAAACCCAGCCTAACTCGGTAGTGATGAGGACCATGCCCATCTCCTAAGAACCACTTAAAGCGGAACTTTCTACCATATCATCAACCTCATAAGATCTCAGACATGTTCCTGAGACAGTTCTTTGGCCTTCAATAACTCCCACTGTCGCCAGATCTCAACCAAGTGGAGGACCTTTTAGATGGAGAGGAGAACTGCATCATTAATATTCTTCCTACAAATCTGCAGCATCTTGAGACGCAATCAATTCAAGACAGACAGAAATCTCTCAGGGCTGTTTCTAGCACGCTGTTGGTCATCTGCCATTAAGAATTAAAGCACTTCTAAAAGCAAAAGGACCTCAAATGTGGTATAATCAAGGTGTAACTAATGAAGTGACGAGTGAAATGTGCTTCTCTATGACAGCTCTGGGGTTGAGTAAATTAAAGCTCAAAAGCTTTGTCAGTCATGTGCAGTTTTAATGCCATTCTAATGCAATGTTTTTCTACCGGATTTAGGCTCCTCAAAGGTGGCACTAAATTAAAGTTTGGTCAAAAAACTCTAATTGCTTTTAATTTAGTAAGGTTCAAAGGTGGCTTTTGTAACGATCTTATGATCAGAAAGAGTCTTTGAACCCTTGACTGTTGCTCCCACCTGCATTTGTGGAACAACCAATCACAATATTGGGTGAAATGGTGGAAAGATTTTCTTTTCTGTACATTAGATGCACACTAATTACATTAAGAAAGCATTAACATCCAGCCAACACTGCATGACAAACGGGGGCATTGCAGAGGCAGAAACTCCTTTGCCTGACTGAAACGCTTTAATATGTCGACTAAGATTCATTCTTGCTTCGCTTTTCTCTTGTTGAAAGGTGACTCATAGCAGGAGACAGGAAGATAGGAAGATGCTCATTTGCATAACTGTTTGTATCTGCCGCTTCATAAAGTAGCACTCACTGAGAACACAAACTGCTGTGCACACAACAAGCACGTAGTACGAGTACCTGCTGTTCTTGACATGAGGGCCATCAGCACATGGCCTCTCACTCTGAGTAGTATTCATGGCGGGGCATGACAGATGAAGGGACGAGGGAACATAGAGATGGGGGTTGGATGGGTCGAGATGAGGCGAAGACAGACTAAGAGGCTGACGGTGGTAGCAGCACTGAAGTGGAGGCTGGATTATCTGCTCAGTCGCCAAAGTGTGTTTGTGCCTTCAGTTCCTGACAACACTGATGCAAAAGATATTTAGTCATTATTGTTTTGGCAGATTCTGTTGAGATACTAATTCTGCTAATAATCTTCACAGCTTTGTGGCAAAATGGGCTGTTTAGTCTGCTCATGAAACAGGAAGCCAGTGAACCATTTTATCATTAGCTTCACCACAGTGAGGAAGTGATGTGATGCCAGCACGCGGCTCAGCTGGAAATTAAATTATGGTAAGTTTCTTGGTCAGATCATCATCAACATTATGGCTCAACTCCAAAAGAGTATTAATAAGGAAATTCAGCTAACTGGAGCTATTGTTACCAATATATAAACAACATGATATGTTCATTGGGACTGCTAATGAGTATTTGGGATAAATTCCGGATCTTAGACCTTGGAAAATTGGCCCTAACCACCCATATTGGCTGATGTAAGTTACACCTTTTCCTCTGGGGATCAATAGTGGTCATCAAGCCCTTCAGTAAGGTTTAATTCATTTAAATATCCAATAAAAAAAATTTCTGTCCACCAACTTTCTGAAGAACACTCAAATATTCCCACTCTCTTTACTTAATTTTGCAAATGTCATAAAAAACATTGCATTTTATGATTTTTTCTTTTAATTATTTAAACTATTTTCCATGATAGCAACTGAGGGCTATGAAAGTCCAGGGACTGGTGGTCTCCATATTAAACCCATATTGACTTAAGCATCATTTAACCTAATGACTAATGAACATCACCACTATAAGGCAGGCTCGGACTGGCAATCTGTGATTTTGGGCATTTGCCCGGTGGGCCGCCGTGTGTCAGACGTGCTTTTGGGCCGGCCCACTCAGAATTTCACCGGCCCCGCATATCAGCCCAGATAT
>JAVQJG010122353.1:0-26335 GCA_036024015.1 Craterocephalus amniculus
ACAATGCTAATTATATCATGGTCATGCAGGTGTAATATGGCATTTGTTTTATAATATAGTGGTATCGGTACTTGGTATCGGCCGATACCAATAGCACAAGTATCGGAATCGGTATCGGGGAAAAAATGGTATCGGAACATCTCTAGTCCGGATGCACTGTTTGGGAACCGCTGGTCTAAAGGACTAACACAGCGCATCATCTGTGGATCTGCTACTGTCACCTGCAGAGATGAGGAGACTTCCTGAGGTGTTGCAGCTCTGTGTAAGACTGTGTACAAGTATGTTGTCTTTTTCACACTGACACAAATGTTTTGCTGTATAATGGCTGCAGTTTTCTACTGTTTATGCCTTTTGGAAACAGAGTAATGAAGTTAATGACAAGTTTCATGAGTAAAGGGTTAACCCTAAACACTGGAGAGCAAAGAGAAAAGCAAGAGTAAAGCGCTAGGAGAGCGCGGACCTCCGCCAATAAGCTCCATTGACTGAGATGTTAACGAAAAATTATCCAGAATCCGTCATTTCTATCGATCTTCAACAAAATCTGATTGTTCCTTGCATCATTCCCAAGTTATCCTGAAATTTTCATCGAAATCCGTCCATAATGTGGCATAATACGTGCCTAAGTTTTATCCAAAATCTGAAATTACGCTTCATACATTTCATTTTGTCAAATGATTTTATATTTTTCAAATATCCTGAATATGTTAAAGTAGCCTAATTCAGTTATCTGAAAATGTTTGCATTACACTAACAGGATTTATATCAGGATACAATTATAACTTCTGACAAATTAAATTAATGAATCATGTGATTAGTGGAAAAGCCAAAGTTAAGTGAGTAGCCTGCCTGAGATGTGCTATACTGTTAAAGAGTGCCACCTACTGGCTTGGTTTTGCAAATACACTTTTATTGTAAGAAAATGGAATTTACAGCATAACAGCAACAAAAATAATAACGGTGTTAAACGTTATTTTTGACAACATGACACCTTTGACACCTCCTGTAGACGGCAAGATGTACTTTTAACGCAGGTCTCTGTAGTTAATACATGTACTACCTGCACAAGACTACAACAAATACACTAACTTAACACCAACTAGGGTAAAGCGAGGCAGGATTATTTTTGCAGCATATTTTGAACAAGACAACTCAAAGTGCTTCAACTAACACTTGTTGACTTTCCCAATGAATCAGCCACAATCGCAGTCACTGATTGAGCCTTTTGGATGCGGTATTAGCACCTAAATTTTATTTTATAATCATCCTGTTGATCAGACAGGACAACTGTGTCTGCAGGCTGAGAATCAAGGGAGCTGGATAGATTAAGACACATTAGTCAACTTACTCTGTTTAATGAGTCTCATCAATGCATCAATTCAAAGGTCTGGGCCCAGAAAAGGATAGAATACCAAAACAAATGGAAAACAAACTAAGATAATAACTGAGAAAGTCCAGTGCACTAAATCCTGGAGGCTCTTTTTTCCACAAAACATAGGATGTCATCGTGACTGCAGAGACACCACACGTCACCATGATTATCAGTTTGTTTGATCTTTTCTCTGACATTTGAGCCAAGGCTGAGCTTAGTTTTGGAACATTAAGACTTTGCTCATAAGGACACAAAGTTCATAAATATGGTCACCAACAGTGCTGGCAATTGCCTGAAGAAGGATCATAAGTTTAATTGAATTAGGACATGACAAGACCTGCAGGAATTACAATATGTAGCTATAGGCAATCAGTTTTCGAACAGGAAATTAGTCTGCACCTGTCCACGTCCTTTTAAACTAAAGATTAAACATTACCCTCAGATTATTTTAATTACATTTTTTATGTTTATATAAACAAGAGCCATTGCTTCTGGAGTTGTATGCGCTTCATGAACAAGCCAAGAGTCAACTATTAACAAAACCACTTCCTAGTGTGAGAGGAGTTTTGATTTCTGTCGAGTCGTGATTGGTTAAAAAACGTTCAGCTTTTATTAGCCCCCTTCTCATTGGTTGAAACGGGCAGAGTGACGCGATGAAGAGACCAATGGGAGGCTGCCACACTGTGGTTAGGAGAGGTCCCGCTGCCTGTGAACATCTTCAACGCCTCCGTTCCTTTCTTTTTCTCACCGCCTGGTCTGCGTCGGCCTTGCCTGAGTGTCTTGCAGCTTTAGCGTTCACGTTGCTGAGGTGCTGAAGAGGGGGCAGCCAGGATCCCCATCTGCAACTCCAGCTTTTTTTGTGTGTCATTGTACTGAAGAAACTGCGCGATGTTGAAGTTTATCTTTCTGGCCGCTCTCGCCGGGCTGTCTCGGGCCAGTGATGTGCTCGAGTACACGGATGACGATTTCGAAAGCAAGATCGGAGACCACGACATCATTCTCGTTGAGTTTTTTGCGCCTTGGTGAGTGTCCTTGTTTTGTTCAGTCTCATTAATTACATGTCTTGTCTTACATGGAAATGTTATCGCTAGCATATTTGCTGCGTGACGTTCGTTTAAAAAATAAAATGCTGCAAATGTATCCCGCCTTTCTTTCTTTTTAAGGCACTTTAATTTTTTAATCTACATCTCTGTGTGATGTTGGCATTAAAAATTAGCTGCTATAATTTTACCTAATTTATTGGCAAAGGACCAAATGTTAGCATGTTAGCTGGAAGTGGAAAGACAGGCTAATCTGCTGTATTTACGGCGTGTTTGAAGTTGAATCAGCGACTTAAACACTGCCGCAATTTAAGCCCACACGGTTATTATTAAAATAAAAAATATCATGCAACAAAACGTATTGGTAGTGTTATGAATCTTTACTGTGAGAAGTACATGCGAGTGAGGCTATAAGGAAGTTAGGAGGTGTGTCCTTTCATTGTTGTAACCACATGATTGGCTCGTGAAGTTTTGGTGTCCAACGCTGATTGGTCTAAATGGAGTGTGACGTGTTTACACGGTGCCAAACTTAAATGGACAGAATTAGATTAGGAAAACCTGAAAACAGTTTCTGAAAAAGTAAGAAATGCTTTTGAAATGGTCCGGTTTGCTGTTTATCAAATGTAAATATTAACACTTAGACACTTGGCTGTCTGTAATAATCAGATCAGCTTTGTAACTGGTTAAAGTAGATTCAGCTGCAGCCCTTCTTTGTTTACTCATTAAACTTAGTCTATTGTAAGGTATCTGAATCCCCCCTTTCCTTAATCTTTACCCCAGTTGTGTATTGAATTACAAGAGGTATCCAGTTCCCTCCAGAGAAGTTGGTGCATCAGCCCCCGGGATCTTACCCGGGCTTTTAAATGACGTGTAACTTGTGCTCCTGTTTACTGATCCATATCCTCTATCCACTAGGTGTGGTCATTGTAAACGGTTAGCACCTGAGTACGAGGCAGCGGCTACACGTCTGAAAGGCATTGTTTCGCTGGCCAAGGTATTGCATAATGCACTTTATTTTATCCCCCATAAGCAAGGTTTTCTGGCCTTTCTTTAGCACTTAAATAAAGTGAATTATTCGCTTCCCTTAAGGTGGACTGCACAGCCAACAGCAACACATGCAGCAAATATGGCGTCAGTGGCTACCCAACGCTGAAGATCTTCAGAGACGGAGAGGAATCTGGTCCCTATGATGGCCCCAGAACTGCAGGTATTCACTAAAACCATTTTTTAAAAATGCAATTTTTTTTTCCTTTGAGTCGGTATTTCCTAACCTTCATCTCTGTCCACATTTTTGTGAAGATGGGATTGTCAGTTTTCTGAAGAAGCAGGCTGGCCCGGCTTCTGTGGAGCTCAAGGCCGAGGCAGACTTTGACAAGTTTATTGGCGATCACGATGCAAGTGTTATTGGTACGTGAATATTTCAAAGTTTAGTAATTTGCGTTCATGCTCACTGTTAATCTGTATAAAGTTTATAAGATGCAATTGGCTGCAGTTTGGGCATCATGATCCAGCAAGCTTTTACGTACTGTGGTGGATAACATGATCTGTCTCTCCAGGGTTCTTTAGTGACGACAAGAGCACAGCACAGGCAGAGTTCCTGAAGGCCGCCAGCGCCTTGAGGGACAATTATCGCTTTGCCCACACCAACTCAGAGGCGCTGCTCCAGAGCCACGGCATTGATGGAGAGTGAGTTGGTCCTTCTGCATGTGACCTTAAAATCGCACTCAGTATCTTCTTTATTATAAAGTAACTTTACACATTCTAGGAATTTGGCTTCAAACATCTTTTGGGCTTCAGCACATGCCCACAGGACGAGACATTTAGACCTAGTTTACACGACAGCACTGCAACCAGGATGGGTAAAAACTGCGTTCATACGACTCTGCAAAATAAATACACCCCATGTTTACACTAGTTCCTACTACTTCCTTATCAAACTTGAAGACAAAATCTTTGCAGGCGACATTCCTGCTGAATGATGAGTAAGTTTTGTTTTAAGAGACCAAATAACCTGAAAAGATGAAGCAGCTTTAAAAAAACACAGACATCTACCATGTTGTTGTCTGTTTTGTTGGTTCATTTAGTGGCTTCAGAGGGTGGCAAAAACCTTGCGGAGTCCCCCCGATATAGCGTTCAGCGTCCGTTTGGTTGCGTCCTGCTCTCAGTGTTATTGTGTTAACATGGCCATTAAAACATCAGATCTGGTGTTTGTGCAGGAAAAATTCCTAATATTTCCTTCTTTGCCTGCAGGGGAGTCATCCTGTTCCGCCCACCGCGCCTCAGCAACAAGTTTGAGGACAGCTCTGTCAAATTCAGCGAGGACAAGTTCACCAGCAACAAAATCAAGAGATTTATCCAGGACAACATGTGAGTGTCTCAGATGCTCATTCTGTTATACTTACTGCAGAAACAATAGTTTATTTAGTTTCCAGCCACATTATATTTGTCAGTGTGATATTATCAGGCCTGGTGTGAGTCTGCTGCATGTTTACAGACATGGCTCGGTTCCAACAGGACGTCTGTAGCTGCTGAGGCGTCTTCAGTGTACACAACGGTCATATTTTAGGCAGTAAGGGTAACACCTCAGGATGTTAGCACTTTCATTAAGTCTGTCATATATTTAGAAGATAATTAGATACTGTTGTTCGGAAGTGAGAAAAAATAAACACAGTTTACACAGTGGCATTAAGAGGCTGTCACTAACGGCAGTAGATCATAAGATAAAGATCATTTCTACCCATGAAATGCTTCACAAAGAAAACTTCTGTACTTGTGGTTTACCAGTATTCCCAACAGCAGTCATGTGACTAAAGGAGCTTCTGCTAGCTGCAAGATGCCGTTCACTTTTTCATTACCCAGGTTTTATATTCTGTGGAGACTTCCTAATACGGCGCTCAGACATGGCTAAAAGAGCCCAATTGTGACTTTTCCTTCTTTTCTGGCGCAGCTTTGGAATCTGTCCCCACATGACGGACGACAACAAGGACCAGCTTCGTGGGAAGGACCTGCTGGTGGCTTATTACGACCTCGACTACGAGAAAAACCCCAAAGGCTCCAACTACTGGAGAAACAGGTTGGTGCACTTTGCTCAGCATCATGAAGCGAACGTTAGCTGCGACAGCTTCTAGTCTAATATTACAGAGTGATGTGGGCGTGTAGAAGGCGACCACATCCTCAGAAGCACCTGCTTTCTGTTATCTGATAGTTTTGATTGTCATTTGAACCGAATGAACATCTTACAGGGTGATGAAGGTGGCGAAGAGCTTCCTGGATCAGGGGAAGAAGCTGAACTTTGCTGTTGCAAACAAGAACCTGTTCAGCCACGACATGTCTGAGTTCGGCATGGACGGCGCTCCGGGAGAGCTGCCCGTGGTGGCCATCCGCACCGTCAAGGGAGACAAATACGTCATGAGCGAGGAGTTCTCGTAAGTACCGGCAAAATTCAGACTTTAAACTAAACATGTGCAGCATACGTTGGTGAAAGCTTTCTGACGCCGTAAGGGGTTGCTGATCTAAGTATGTCCATGGATGGATTATGATTTAAAGGTGCGCAATTGTGAACACTCAAACCCGTGAGTGAGTTAAAGCAGCGCTGGAGAAATCTGTGAACCTTGACTGTGATGCTACAGACTCGCTGTACCCGGGGCTAAACGTGCCCTGAAGAGCACCGGGCGGCTCAGAAAGGATGCTTGACAACACTGGAGTAGCCCAGCAACATAGCTTTCATGTAAAAAAACCACACTAGCCCGAACACTCAGCCAAGACTATGGATTAAACGTTTCACCGAAACCAATTTTAAAATTGATTCAAAGTGGTTTAAATGGCAGTCGATGTAGAAAAAAGGAAATCGATTTGGATGCAAGGCATCAATGCAGATGACGTTCAAAACAAAACATTTTTTCATAAAAATGTTTGTGATCATTTCCACATCTATAATAATTATTTGTTCAGTGTGACATTTTGTTAGTGCAACAGGAAATGGAAGGTCACTGTTTTAAACAAGGGAGAAAAAGGCAAATACATAAAAGACAATACATTTGGCCATAAAATAACTCAAATTAATTTTGTTGGAAAGAAATCGAGATCTTAAAATCAAAAATCGAATGGTGGATTGAAGCAGGCAGGCAGCAACCCTGCAGCGGAATGAGAGACTGGTAAAAGATGGATAGGCTGTCTGTGTGCAACACCCCGATGGAGATTTACTTTATGACTGTGGAGTCATTCCCCACATCCACCCAAAAGCATACGGCTTTAAAATTTCCACCGCTGAGGCTGCCCTCGATTACGGTTATGGGGTCCTGATTTATCCTGTGAGGTTTTACTCCTTGTGAATTTTCCAAAGTTATGATGCGATGCAGGTAACTCGTAGATAAAGTTGTGATCACTGAATGTAAATGACACATTAGGCTGAAACGGTTTCCAAAAACCTGGAGACGCTTCGCTGATTTTTCCTTTTGTCCTCCCAACAGCCGAGACGGCAAAGCCCTGGAGCGTTTCCTGCAGGACTACTTTGATGGAAAACTAAAGCGCTACCTCAAATCAGAGCCCATCCCTGAGACCAACGATGGACCCGTTAAGGTGAGAGCATTCCCTCCTCTATTATCCCATGTAAGACTTTGTTCGTTTCTTTCATTTCTTTCTTTGTATGACGATTGTTTCGAGTTGGCAGGCGTAGAAGCAGCTGCGTGTGAGTCACTGCTAACATTTAGTGTTAGCTGTATGCAGGTGGGTTGGAGCTGCCTGCTATGCTGGGCTGAAGTGTCCAGAATTCTGCCAAATTTTATACCAGCAAATGTGAAAAGCTCTTGTGGCAGCTGTCCTAACGTAGAGACAGTGGTGCCATGACTGTAACGTACCAAATATTTGCACGATGCTGCACTGCTGAGCCTCCAGAATCCACTGGAGTTATGTGGACGCCGTGAACGGTGGAAGACTTCTGGTGTTTCAATCAATGTTTGTCGGTTTGTGTCGCGGCTCTGGTTCTAAAAGGTTAAGACACAAGCAACGACCAGTACAAACAAACCGGCAAATGCTTTAAAAAATTAACAAAAAAACACACAATAAATTATTTAAGGAAAGCCAGAAACCTGCTAATAACAGGTGAAGTTTTTGTCCTCCATGGCCAGCCCGTTGTTCATTGCAAGTCCCATTCATGATTTCTTTCCATGCAGATTCTTTGATTAAGTTTATTTACAGTAATAATAGTTCTGTGGAAATCATTTATTTTCATATTTTTTCGTTCATTTTTTATAGTTTAACTGATGCTTGTTCACTATGGTACTTTTTTTAAATGATAAATCTAATAAAAAATACATGGGAATACCTAAATCCTACATGTTGGACAGAAAAAATCAGAACATCCCTGCTAGAAGCTACAAGCAGCTCTTCAGTGATGCACGTTCGCATCTCTCTAAAGACTGTTACTCGGTCCCTGCCAGGCTCAACCACAACTAATTTGTTCCGTTATCTCCTGTGGCTAAAATGAGATTCAGTCAACATCTGAAGTTTACTCTCCAAGTTAAATGCAAGTATCTGATTGGACACAAGATCCAAGCATCCAAACACACCATGAATCAGTGTCTTGCGTTATTTGCGTCTGATCAGGTTACTGTCATTATATTGTACATACTTTTTTTCTGCCGCTGGGCTTGTCACTCTCATCAGAGATGCAATGTGAGCGTTAACCTGTGATTAAAAACTGTCTGCAGGTTGTGGTGGCTGAGAGCTTCGACCAGATCGTCAACGACGACAGCAAAGATGTGCTGATTGAATTTTATGCACCATGGTGCGGACACTGCAAGAATCTGGATCCCAAATACAAAGAGCTGGGAGAGAAGGTAGGAGCAGCAAATCCCAACATGATGCTCGTCAGATTTTCCTCATTGGGAAATAAAAAGTCAGGAAACGGCAGCTTCAGTGTCATGATCTTGTGCTAAACTGAGTTGGTGTGAAATGTGCTGCATCCGCACACCCGACATGCAAATATATGAAAATGGTTTCCTGCTTCCACAGCTGGCTGATGATCCCAACGTTGTTATTGCCAAGATGGATGCCACAGCCAACGACGTGCCGTCTCCATACGAAGTCAGCGGGTGAGTCTGGAGATCTTATCAATGCAACGTTTAAAAATAGATACTTAAATTTTGCAGCACAATCTAATTCATGGCTCAACACTGAGATGAGAATATATTGTCCAATATTCGTCCTGATTTGAGGAGGTTGTTTTTTATTTAATTGCATGATTATCTGATGGGACCACGTAATTCCCTAAAGTAAATTCTCCTCCTGTCCAACTATCTTTCCTCAGTTTCCCCACAATTTACTTCTCGCCAGCTGGACGCAAGATGAATCCAAAGAAATATGAGGTGAGTTTTCTGCTTTTGCCTTCATCAACAGTCTGACTTCCTGTCTACGTCCGCTGATGATCTTGTCCCACTGCTCCTGTTACAGGGAGGTCGCGAGGTTAGCGACTTCATCTCCTACCTGAAGAGAGAGGCCTCCAACCCCTTAGTGGTGCAGGAGGACAAGAAGAAGAAGAAGAGGGATGACAAGACAGATCTATAGAAGCCCCAAACCGGCCCCCAGAAAAAAACAGGAGGAGGAGGAGGAGGATGATCAGGGAAGAGGAAGAACTAAATTATATTCCACTCTTAGTGAACTACCAAAATGCTCTGAAGCCGAGGTCAGACTCGGCCTTCCCTTGGTCCTCTGCTGCTTTGGGAATACTGTGGAGGTGGAGAGGTGGTGGCCAGGGTCTGCCTGATGTTTAGAAACAAAAACAAATTTTTAGGGAAGAGGGACAGCTTCTGAAAAAGAGATTTCTATTTCCTCTGGTCTGTCTAATACACCTCAGACTGATGCACCTTGGTTTGATACGAATTTCCAGTCATTTGTCACTTCGGGGTAATGTCGTCATTGCAGGGGATCTTTTTTTTTTTCCTTTTTTTTTTTTTTCCTTTTTTCCTTGTTTTGTAACTGGTCTTTGTTTTTGTACATTTGGAAGGATTGTGAAATAAAAAAGGCCCACAAAACCAAAATAGCATACATTTTCATGTTTTATTATGACGGGAAGAGTGAAGGACTTGATTTAAAACAAGATATCAAGAGTGAAAGAAAAATAATAAAGACACTTGTCAAAGTTTTCCTGTGCCCAAACTTATGTCTTGACTGTAAAACCAAAAGCTTTAAGGAACATTTTGAAAGAATTACTGCTACTGTATCTAATGATAAAAATGGGTAAGTGGATTACTTATAATGCCAAACACTTTTGTGAATGACCGGAGGCTGTTAGTCGGCAAAATAGACATATTTTCATCTGCTTATGGATTAAGTGTTGCAGAAATGACTGAACTACAGGTAACAACTTAGAAATTGTGTACTTGTGTTCTGTCATCTTCAATGTTACTTTTTTAAGGCAGTACCTATCCCAGACAGCACCTATCAAACAAAGCCAGTACTGCAGTTTTAAAGCCCACAATTCTTGCTTCACACAGCTGTTTTCCTTTTCAGAGACTAGTGGCCATGGTGGCACAAATATGGCAGCAGTCATGTGGACCAATGTCAAATGGATATAAATAGCTTTTTCTAAGTGAAATAGAACAAGTTATTTTAGTAAAGTGGTTAGATACCAATATAAACACTTATTAATGATATCTGGCTTTTTGTTTTGTAATGAGCTGCCACGTTAAAATAAATGCAGTCTTTTATTTAGGATTTTAATAAAAAAAGAAACCCCTTGGCTGAAAATATTAAAGCATTATCAGATAACAGATGAACATAGTGAATTTTTGATTATTTTTTCTATTAATTGCATGCTAAAGAAATATGCCTATAAATTGGCTCATAATTTGGGAAAGAACATTTGCATTATATTTTGAGCATCTAATTTATATCCTATTTAATATTTCGTTTTGGCATTTCCTAAAACTAGTTTATCTCTGAATGGGAATGAGTACATTTGTGTATCGGTCTATTACCTTTGACAATATTTGTCAAACTTCAAGCTTCACTTTTTCAACACTAATTTAATACATTAGTGCATGCAACCACTAGGGGGAGACGTTCCATCTATTTGTCAGGTCTATCAGCACAAATTGAACAACAAAGAAGAGCAGCAGCCAATCAGCTCGCCTAAAGGAAGAATTTGCCCAGACATGTTCAGTTTGGACACGTGCTGCACAAGAAGGTATGTAGTTAGATAGTTTTTTAACTTAATAAGATTAGTCACAATGATAAAATAACAAACCTATATTTAAATACCTCATGAGGTATTTTAGGAACCACGTATGGTCTTGCTTACCAGGTTTTTCTCATGCTAGCAACATGTCGCCTGGTTTTTCATACCGTGATCTCAGACTCCGTGGACATCTCTGGAAGATAACGTTAACGTTACACTTAGAAGGCTATGTAAGCCTTTTTACTGACTCCAGGGGCTTTTCTGATTAGATGTTTAGTAGGTTATGAAGGCTAATTAGATTATAGTACGAACCAAGCAGGTTGATGTTAACTTTTCTTTCACCTCTTAGAATTTCTAACATTTTAAATATTTATATATAATTTATTTGGCATATATTTTACCCTTTATTCTAAGTTTTTGTTGTACTTATTACAATGATTATTAAGGTAACTCGCTATTATTCTAGCTAGCTATCTAAAAGGTACAAGAACGGTGAAAACCAGGCCATTTTAATGGTTTCTTATAAAACCACTATAATGTATAATGTTGGCTGCTTGTTTGCTCTGCACTTTCAGTGCCAAAGGGAAAACAAATGTACTGCCAATGTTTCACTTTTTAAAAATGACAGTGCTCTCTAAATATTCCTTTGTTTCCTCAGACATGACAACGCAACCAGTAATGACATTTAAAGATGGGAGAGCCATCGAAAAGGAACATTAAAGCCTCCTCAAGGGGGCTCCTGGGCAACTACCGATATCTGTGCAAAAAGGCGATGTGGATGAGGGCCATGGAGAACGCAAGAGCCAAGAAGAAACGCCACCATCAGAGGGAAATTTCCAACACGAAGATGAAAAGAATGGGTACCTCATGTGAATCCATGGATACACTAAGGAGAACTAAACTGAGTGACCCAAGCCTGGAAAATCACAGCGCTTTAAACCCCTGCAAAAGTTTTGATGTAAAGAAACAAGAGCCGTCTATGACTCTGCCTGACCACCACAGTTTATCAACAGTTCCCAGAGACAGCTGGGAGATGGACAGCGGTTTCTGCTCTGAGAGCAGCCCTCCAGCCAGTGGCCGGAGTTCACCGTGCTTCAGCTCGTGCCCGACCTCGGTGGTGGCTTTGGACTGTGAGATGGTGGGGACGGGGCCTGGTGGGAGATGCAGCGAGGTGGCCCGCTGCACCATCCTGGATTATCATGGCAACGTCCTCTATGATAAATATATCAAGCCAAGTCAGCGCGTGACTGACTTCAGAACTCGCTGGAGCGGCATCCAGAAGCATCACCTCCGCAGCGCCACACCTTTCGCTCGGGCTAGAGAGGAGGTAAGGCCCGCTCACTTACTCACCGATTCTGCAGTTCAATAATGATGCTTTCCGCTTGGTTGAATAGCAGAGGCAGTTTTGTGTAAAAATAAAAAAAACGTAACAAGCTGCATAACACAAAAGCATGGATTGTATAGCTAACAGGTTTAATTCCCTCCTGCAGATCCTCGGCATACTTGAAGGCAAAGTGGTCGTGGGCCACTCCATCTACAACGACTTTGAAGTGCTGGACATGCTCCATCCGTGTCACATGGTCAGGGACACGAGTACCACTCGTCTCCTCAGCCGGTTGGCTGGTTTCCCTCGTGAACGCTGCACCTCCCTCAAAATTCTGACCAGTAAGCTGCTGAACAGGAAGATACAGGTAAGCTTTGGGGAACATGATCGCATCCTTCTGACAACCTTAAAAAAGAATTACCTCGATGATATTCTCAAGTCTGAAAAATGATTTAATGATATACATACAATCAATTATAATTATTTTCCTGTCCTCCCACGTTTTCTCAGTGTTGTGTGGTTTTATTGTTTCTCTGTCCAGGTTGGAAGGAGAGGTCACTGTCCAGTGGAGGACGCCAAGGCCGCCCTGGACCTCTACAAGCTGGTAGAGGGCGAGTGGGAGCAGGAGCTGCAGAGAAAGCTGAGAGACGATGACGCGCCGCTCGAGCCAAGCTTTGCCTCGTCGAACCATTACATGCAGGACGAGTACTGGCCCGATGATGTCATAACAGGCAACCAATAAGGGGATGAATTGAAAATACCTCATATTTCTGTTGCATGGTGCTGGAAAATTATAAGAGCCGATTTCAATGCTTGTGAGTGATGTGAATGGAAAAACTTGGACAGCAGATTTGGAAAGGAACAATAATTTGAACTTGTGATAGTTGTATTTATTTTGTCTTATTAAAAACACTTTATAAGTTATTACTCTAAAACATGTGAAACATGAAACAAGTTCTTATATTTCTGCTGTAATGCGAGGTATTTGCCTCCGGAGGCATTAATTATCAAGCTCGTTCCTTACATGATGCTTGTTCAATGGGACAGCTGAGGTGATTGAACTTCAGGTGCAGTTTGCAGTTATTTTTTTCCCTGTATGCACCAACTTAAAAAGACAACTGCAGGGATTGTAAAAGGTCTAAATGGATAATGCTGTGAAGGTGCTTTTAAAAGCTAATTCACTATTTGAGGCAAAAACTGGTCTAACATGGAAATCGTCCCTCAGTTTGGAACAAAAGTAAATTTTTGCAAATCTTAAGCAAACTTTCACAAAATTTAGGTTAAGATTGTGAAAAGTTCAGTTGCAGGAAAAAAAATTGTTTCTGGTAGACATGATCAGACTTAAATGTATTGCTGAATTATCCCCAGAGATAAGGATGAGATAAGACGATCATTCAGCAGAGCAGCTGCTGTTTTTACTCTCGGCCACTAGAGGGAGACGAGATCATCACTGAAGTTTTTTACTGTTTTAACAGTTTTCCTCCCCTCATTTGTTGCCACAAATGTTACCGGTGTTATTACAGTTATGTATTAAGATGAGGTGATGGGATTTCATTCCCTCTGAGCTGCTTCTCATTGTTTAAATAAAATGGCTTGTAAAATTTAAACAACTGGTTTTGATGATCTTCGGGTAGGGATTTTTCTTTTAGGAAGGTGGAGCACGTAGAACTGCTGACACTCAGGATATCCAGTATTCTCTGGTTTTCAGTAATACTGACACACTACTGAATAGAAGCTCTATCGTAGCTTTTGGTTGCTATATTCTTCTTTTGACTGATTAAACAACGAAAACAACCTGAGGTGATGTGGAAAATATGTGCTCTGATGAATCATCACTTTGCTTTCTTAGAAAGAGATTAATTTTTCAGCGCACCCTTTTTAAAGGAAAGCATGATGGTATTGGGGTGAAGGGTGAGGGTCAGGCTAATTGGAAATGAAAGCTCGTACTTAATCCACTGAAGGAGCAAGTTTAATAGCAGCATTGTTTGCAGCGTCGGCGTGTGACATCATTTGATGGCAACATGTCTCAATGGTTTACAGATTCTGCCTTTAAGGCTGGGCCGGTAGTTAATGAGGTTATCATGTTTTGCGGTGAATCCTTATTGGACCCTGCTGGTGGACTTGTTCATTCTGCCCTCTGTAAATGTTTGTTCTTGCTAAAACCCACGGGGTGCACATGCACATCTACGAGCTGAGGGTACAGTCCAGGCTATAGTGCGAACAGAGAACGGTATTGTTTGTCCAATCCATCTAATTTTGTTCCCTAAATCTCTTTATTGAGCTGATCAGGCCCGATTTAGCAGATTACTGGCTGCCTGCGTCTTTGTCATTACATCAGGGTGAAAACGTGCATCAGTGATTTTCAAACTCGCAGGGTCGGTGAGTTGAAACTGGGCAAGTTTCAGATAGGAACCTGCTGGAAATTCACTCTGTCCCCAAACGGTTAGACGGAAAGAAAAACAGCAAAGGACAAACTGGAAAAACCTGTCTTACTGCTTTCAGGATCACACTTTAATAGCATCATTTAACTGAGAATAAGTCTGATTTATTGACTCCTCTCCTCAGTGGTGGTAAACTAGGTTTGAGTTCTTAATCCAGTTTGTGCAAGTTTACAAAGTTTGATACAATAAAAAGAATTTAAGTGAATTTTGTGAAAAATGACGGATCACATTATGTACCTTTTACATTTCACTCATAATCTACACACAACCTGTAAGGTGACTGTCACGTGCGCTGCTCTAGTGTTTTCTGCACTGAGACGTAAAGTATCTCAGAGAACTAATCTGATCACATGGAATTGTGGGTAGTTTAGGGGTCATGTTTACTGATATTAGTACTCCTGAGTCTAAATCCAAATCTGAGGCAGTGGTTGTTATTTACGTATAGATGTGATGGAAATGTTTTTTTCTCCGAGAGCTTTATAACTGTATAATTGTTGTTTAAATTTAATAGTTCAAGTCTCATGGTGCTGAATATCAGGTTAGTTGTTCACCTACTAAACTTAAACCTGTTAAACATGCTATATAGTTTATAAAACACGGCGATGATGAGGTATGTTTGCGTTTCTATCAGTCCATTGGCATATTTCAACAACGTGGACAGACCTTCACAACACTTTATCATAAACAAAAAAGGTGTTACCTGATAAAACTGTGTGACCTGAATGCCGCTCTGAGATGATTTTGGTTTCGCCTTCATGAAATGACAATATGAAAACCATCATTCTCACACAGAGGCTCTCCTTTCACTTGAGCCTGTTCAAATTGCACAAACCACATGATCACAATAGTCATTTGTCACGTCATTCACATCCTCTTGGAACACAATCAATCCCTCCACCTTAAACCACCTCTGGCCTGAAGTCTGTACTCAACATTACGTCATGCAGAATGAGCCCTGGCCCTGCCTTTCGTCCAGGCAGCACCTGTTGCCATTGGTCCCACCATGTCACCATCGCTGCCTCCCCTGCTACACCCACTGCCACTTCAACGCTGATTGAAAAGAAAAAGATGTAATCTGGTGTGACGCCACTAATCCCTGCACTACAAATCGCGGGTCCCCTGCACCTCCGCTCCGCACAGACCCCTCCATCTCCTGCCAGCTGCTTCACATCTGCCTGAGGTAGGACTATTGTGATGCCTCTCGGCATCCATGCAACTTCTATAACTGCCACTGCAGTTTGTTAGCCAGCAACTTAGACCGGGGATGCCGTAGTGATAGTGTGAAAATTTTATTTTCATTTTAAAAGGTGCAGCTAAATAGTATGAAGTATCTTGGAGCTTAAACTAAGATCAACTGTGCTAAAAAAGCAATGCATTCATTCATGTTATCCGAACTCTGGAAGATAGAATATAGAGATATGAGGAAACTATGAATATTCATCTGATGAACTATGATTTCTAATTGTCTGTCAATAATTTTAGACTTGATTAAAACAATGACATACCATTTCTGAGTATATATCTTCATTGTTTGACAGCGAGCATGCCTTTTCATAATTAAACCAAAAGACTGCTGCCATTAAATCTCCTGATAGATCATCCAGAAATGGGCAGCTGCCAAATATAGCATAATCAAGTTACTCTGAGAGCAGAGTGGATGGGATGAAGGCGGATTAATACGCCGTACAGTGTGGCAATTGTTCTCATATTTACTGAAATTCACAAATTCCTCTCCCATTTTCCCCAGACTGCCCAAAGCTGATTTGACGAGCAGAAAGCATGGCTGTAGTCGTAAGTACTTTCACTATTACTTGGTTAAAACTGTGTGCACAGGTCCAATCAGTGGGGATATCAGGGGTCTTTACAGTCAGATGTATTGAAGGAGGAGAGGGGTGTGACTGAAAAGCAGTCCTCCACCCATCCTTCCACATCTCCTCCATCTTCCTCCAGCTGCTGCTCAACATCTCACAGGCCAAGTGGCTTGTTCCGGATGCCATCGACAGCTACAGTAGCCTTAGCTGCTAATCTGGGATTCTTGCCTCAAACCCACAAGCAGTCTGTACTACGCATTTACTGGCTTTACTGGACTCATGTGAGGAAGATTAAGCAAACACTGAAGCCTATTGATCATGGTGCTGCACCTGGCCAGAGGCACTCGGACTCATTGGGATTAGAAATGTTTTTAAAGCTCATGCAGCACAACCAGGTCATGTGATGTGTGGCTTTTACACAAAACTTTGTGAAGCTTTCCAGAAGACAAAGTTGCTCTGGCATGAAAATCTCACGCCGGTGGTGATGTTATGAACTAGATACTGATTTGTTCACCCTGAGATGGAGAGGAAAGTTGCAGGTGAAATTTAGAAGTTTTTTTATTTCCTTTTTCCCACTGGAATGGTTACATGTCATTGAACTTGTGTCATTTCACTGGTTCCTATCATGTTTCTCCTCCAGTCTAGTTTATTTCATTATAGTTATTTTACATGATTATTTTTTACCTCATTACTGAATCATGTACCTATTCTTTTTAAATACCGTCCATTTATGTAGCTATTCTGTTTTCTTTACCAAATACGCTGTTTTCATTAACTTTTTTTTTACTGATAGCTTGTCTTTGTTCTCAAGCTGGATGTTCATTTCCTTTTAATAATTTTATATAAATATTCAGTTAAAGAGACAGAAACGAGAGGTTAGATTTTATATTTGCTGCAGCAGGTTTAATTGCACTGTGTGTCTGTGTGTGTGAGAAAGAGAATTTGATTCAGTGTGTGAATGCTGTTTTTTAAGTTCTTTTTATTATTATGCAAAGTCATTTGTGTAGCATTTGAAATGAAAAATTCTTTATGAATTCAATTTGATTTGGTTTGATTAAAGCTTCCATTTTAACTTTAATGTCTAGTACAGGATTGAATCTGTAGCAGCTGTGGTTTTAACCACCTGTGCTGTATCCTACCTTTCGGTTTTCAGTCCAAACAGTGAGGAGCTGTAACTCCGTCTGGTCTCTCCTCAGAGTGGAACTTACCGCATGGTGTCGGAGGAGGAGCAGGCTCTGAGAGCCAAGCTGGAGCGGCTCACTGTCAAGGACCACGGACCGGTGTTTGGACCCTGTGCCAACCTGCCGGATCACACCAGGCAGAAGGTAGCGTTCATTGTTCCACGGAAAATTATGTTGCAGATGTTAATACAATCAAAGTGCTTCCTAGTCAGCTCAAGACATAAAATTGTTCAACAGACCAATGAATTGTTTCTTAGAGGCCGATAACCCATTGCCCAAAGCCCTCCTGCCATCCATACATAAACTAGCATGATCTCCCAGATTAAATGTCCAATCCTTGAAAAATAGCTGCAAACAACACAAAAAGACTGATAAAGTTAGCTTTCTTATTCACAAATGCTGAAGTTGACTTCTGTGCACATTATCTGAATTTCCATGAGTTCAATAAGGTTTGATATCAGTAACTCTGTATGTTACTTGTTAGCCATGTCAGGGGTTGATAATTATACCTGCATGTGTTCTTAAAGTCTATCAGTCATACTGAAGCCAGAATGGAAAAATCATGGAGACATGAGCAGATACAGCGGTATGGATGGAGATGGTTGTTGAAGCTGTTTGAAGGCTTTGGCATTGATGTCTAACAGCCTTTTACAACAGGAGGAGCACAAATTGTAACTTTGTGTCTTTGTTGGAGGCTAGGATAAAGAAGGGAAGTATTTTCTAATGGCTACAGTCGCTAAACCAGTCCTTTGTCCTCTGCAGGAATGTTCTACTTTTGTCATCTACAATAGAAAACCTTTAACCTGACACTTGAAATAAAAGCATATTCAAACAGTCCACCAATTACTGAACCTTTTAGTGGAAACAACCATTTACTTCTTTAACAGTATAAAATAATGCAAAACATTGAGTTAAACAATTCGGTTTGTTCTGGCTCCCACGACAGGCCAAGGATGAGCTGAATGAGACGGATGAGAAGCGGGTGTCTGCAGTGAAGGAGCTGAGAGGAATAATCAAGGAGAAGGCCGATGCGGGAGATGAGCTGGCCAAGGGCGTGCAGGACACCTTTGGGGAGAAACCAGACAGTTTGCTAGTCCGCTTCATTCGTGCCAGGAAGTACGACGTCCCCCGAGCCTTCGATCTTATGAAGGGTAAGCCAAGATGATCTGCTGAAAACGTATTTACTGACAGTATTTTCTTGTTTTGTTCATTAATAGTACTGGCTTTATACTATCATAGGGAATCATTTTAGAGATGAGGCATGCAGCAAGTATTAAACTGGCCTTTAGGACTCCACTGTGATCCACAGTGTTCTTTAAACCTCTGCCAAACCCTCAAATAAGGTGCTAAAGTCTTTCTTAGTTGCCAAATAGTTCTCCTGTGTCTCCATCCAGGATACGTGCGTTTCAGGAAGGATTATCCTGAGCTGTTTGAGAATCTGACCCCTGAGGCCGTACGCAGCACCATCGAGGCCGGCTACCCCGGCATCCTGCACAGCAGAGACAAATACGGCCGCGTGGTTCTGCTCTTCAACATCGAGAACTGGGACTACGAGGAAATCACCTTTGACGAGGTACAGGCTTCTCCTCTTTTACTGAGAGGGTTTTGCCTATTTTTGACCGGTTATCAGAAGAGGTTTAATATAACCAAAAAATGACTATATGCGTGTTAATGCGCTTTCAGATTTTGCGTGCCTATTGCGTGATCCTGGAAAAGCTCCTTGAGAACGAAGAGACTCAGATCAACGGGTTCTGCATCATTGAGAACTTCAAAGGCTTCACCATGCAGCAGGCGTCAGGAATCAAACCGACTGAGCTGAAAAAGATGGTGGACATGTTGCAGGTGGGAAAAGTCAATCTTAACCTTGAGATAAGCGTAGATCCTAATAGATCAGTAGTGCAGTGAATGAAACCTCCCAGAGGATGGTTGGAAAAAAGGCCTGTTGCTCTTTGTTCCACCAGGACTCTTTCCCCGCTCGTTTCAAAGCTGTGCACTTCATCCACCAGCCCTGGTACTTTACCACTACCTACAATGTGGTCAAACCACTCATGAAGAGCAAACTGCTAGAGAGAGTGAGTCAGATTCATGATAGAAGAAAAACAATGTTTTTACTTTGGTTGTAAAATCAAGGAGCCTAATGGAGAAACTGGGATTCTGCTGCTTCAGAACATCTTAGAGAAAAAAAAGCCGGACTTTTTATTTGCAGTAAATAAAGATTCTCACTGTCTCGAACATCACTAACATCCGCTGTCCTCGCTCTAGGTGTTTGTCCATGGAGATGAACTGGAAAACTATTACAAGGAGTTTGACGCAGACATCCTCCCCTCGGAGTTTGACGGAAAAGGCTCCAAGTACGACGGCAAGGCGACGGCTGCCAAGCTGTTCGACTAAACGTCCTCGGTGACGGCTGAGGCCCTTTATGTCTCACAAACAGAAGCTGTGAAAAGCGTGAGTGTGTGAGAAGTTTGGAAAAAAATGGTTGTTTTCTGATGGTTTCAATAAAGCATAGAGAGACAGGAGTAAGATCATCTCAGATTTGTGATTTCACGCTGCTGTACATCGTGTACTGTATAAGCCCTTCAGCTTTCTCTTTACAAGCCAACTTTCTTATGCCTGACATTGATGACCACTGAAAAATCTATACCAGAGTTGTCCGAATCCAGATCTCACAGTGCCCTGCAGGTTTTCAATCAAGTCAAATCAAGAGAGACGGCTAAAATTGGAGGACTATGACCCACCAGGACTGAATTTGGACAACTTTGATTTAACAATCAAAGCTGCAGGTGCTGAACGTATTTGCTGATTGTTTCTTAAAATTGGGTTTAAGAGTTGGTTTGATCTAAGGTATCACCCAAGAAGCCAGTGGTTTACTTTTATAGCTGCAGTATTGAAATTCCTTCTAAGTCTTAAACTAGCCAGAACAAATGGTCACGTGCCACTGTGAACAAGTCGCTCCTCTTTTTCTTTAGTTTAATTGATGTTTTTGGTACAATGAAAATGTTTAGACCATAAAAACAAAAGCTATTGTACTTAATATTTGCAGATCTGAATGTGAGTCGAGATTCCTGAGTCACCAGCAGGGACGAATCTGCAAAAAGCATGCGCTCACAGATGCATTACTGCTCTAAAAAGTTCAGATGGCTGAATGTTCCTGCGGTGGGTCGACCTTAAGCAGCTTTTAAGATTTTGCAAGTTGTTTCACATGTGAAACCAGTGGAAACAAACAGCTGGAGGCAGTTTTTAATCTTAAAATCCATGCTTAAGAAAATAGTCCATACTTCACATAAATATACTAAACTACAAAACAGGTGATTTTCTGTCTCACTCCTGTTAAAATGTGCTTCGTTTGAACTCGAGTTTCCACACAGCTTATTCTAACACTGGCAGGCCCCAGCTTTCTCCGCTTCCACCCTCTGATCCCTGTCTCCACTTCAAATACAAGGCTGATATTTCAACAAGTGCCTGTCTTTGTGTGTGTGTGTGTGTGTGTTAGTTAGGTGGGTGCGTTTTCTTTTAGATTATATAGTATGAATATAACCAAGTCTGACCCACTGTGCTACCTTGTGCGCCAATAATGTCAATAAATGTACAATAAACTGTATATAACTACAAAGTTTGGGTTTTTTTTCATTCTACTTTGAATAAATATAAGAAACATACTTGAAGAAAACTTTATTAACGGATTAGTTCAGGCTCTGCTGTTAACATCAGAGGAAAACACTAAATAAAAAACATGCTACTGCATATTACAAAAATATATTATAAATGCAATAAAGTGCAAAACCAGTAAGTCTGGACATATTGCAGATACAAAGTGGTGGTAATTTAAACTATGCTGATAGAAGCTGTATGATTTAAATTGTACCAAGTTGTATGGACTGGTTCCACTTCACTGTGTTTACTTTGGATGTCTTAAGAAAAAGATGAACATCAATGAAAAAGGTATATAAGACATTAAAGAAAGCAAAACATTGAATTGTTCATAAGGACATTTGTGTTGGAAAAGGTCCATTTCATCAGCAACAACAGAGATTTATGTATGCGATCATTTAAAATACAAAAGAAAAATGTCACACTTAATGTGTGACATGAAAGTTATCCTGTAAATTAAGCGTCTTCGACTGGAATCATGACCAAATGTCAGAGAAAAAAAGTGTATTTCTTGTTATGGACGTAATATTTACGTACCTTCTTTCCATCTTAACCTAGTAATTCATATATATTTTTGCATTAGATAGCAGAATTGTTACAGGGTATTTTCTGCAGCAGTAATAACCCATGTAAACAGCTTCATTTAATCAACAAAACCACATAACCTTTTCATTTTCTCACAGGAGACATGAAAATAGCCAACATTCAATACATTTCTTTAAGGTATGACGAAGTAAATAAAGCAATAGTACAAGTTTACAGAAAGCAGTGCAAAGCGAGGCCAAAGTATGTTTGTTTAAAGTGCCTGCATAGTTTCAAGAATTATTTGTCTTTTCTACAAAAAAAAAAACAAAAAACAACCTTGGACTCTCATTCAGTTGTTTTGTTAAGGACATGTCACGGTCCATTGTGCAAAACAGACAAAAAGTGAGGTGTTCTTATCAGATTTATCCTGCAGCCACATTCTCTTCAAACATGTCATATTAAAGAATTTAATAGATTTAACAGTCTGAACAACAACTTGTACAGTACTCAACACAGCAGCTGCATCAGGAAGCTTAGCTCCCCTTATTTATAGTAAGGCACTCTGATTTTCTCTTGTGCTAGACTGTGTGTAAACGGACTTATCAATACTTGAGAATTTATCAACCAATCTGAATGAGTGCTTTAAGGAATATTTTGAGTAGAAAATGTGTGAATAAAAACAGACATCAGACACTGTAGCTGCCAAAAACCAGCAGAGGGGAACTGCTGTTACAGTGGCCGTCAGGTGAAGACAAAAGATGAAGAAACAACTCAGGTCGTTAGTGCTGACGTTAGCAGGTACAGGACCGGGCTATGTCTGTGGGAATTTGTCCCTGGACGTTCATTACCCGCTGAGCTTCATCCCCGTGCTTTGCCGGGAGGTGTCTATGTCCTGGCTGCCGACCCTCTGGCACACTGGCTGCTTCTTCTCCCAGCGGCACATGGCGTCAGTGTACTCAACTATGACCTTATCCATCCAGGTGAGGGGCTGCGGGAACAGCACCGCTCCTTCAAAGAAGCCCATGTGGCCTCCGTGCTGGGTGAGGACAAACATCACATTGGGCATTTTCTCTGAAAAGGAAGACAGAAAGACAAAAATGATAAGTTTCAGCTCACCAAATAGATGTGCAAGCTTCCATACATACAAGTCATAAATACCTCGTAACAGATTTACCAATCTGTCATGGTGATAAGCGAGATGAGCCAAAAGAAAATCTACATTCCTATCCTCACCTATCATCACTAGCGATAGAACGAGATCAAAATACAAGCGGCTGAAACACGTTTCCTCTGCAGGGTGGCCGGGCTCTCCCTTAAAGACAGGGTGAGAAGCTCGGTCATCTGAGCAGAGCCGCAGCTCCTCCGCATCGAGAGGAGCCAGAAGAGGTGGCTTGGGTGTCTAATTGGGACTACGCCTCTCGTCTGGAACCCTTCAGGAACCCCCCAAATTTCCTTCAGGAATTATAGTTTATCTATCTGTCTTAGGCTGCTGCTGTTCTCCAACCCAGAATAATCGGAGGAAATTGGTTGGATGGAGGAGATTAACCGACTCCAGAATAATGTTTCCATCAAGTAAATAGTCTTCTGACTCACTCAAAGTGTTTGTTTGGATTATTCAAACCTCCAATGACAAGACCTTTATTGCAGGTTTGAATGCATATAGTACTGTATTCGCTTACTTTATGTGTACAGCTTTGCTTTCAAGAGAAAAAATCATTGTAATGGATCTAAATAAAGTACACCTTACAGATTTCAGCAACAATCCTGTGGAAATAAAACTCGGCGTAGTAGCAGTGTAGATTTACTGTGATCTCAGAAATACAGATATTTGTATAAATAGCTGTCAAAATAAGACAGCTAGTGATGTAGCTGTAATAAGACAAAAATGACAGCTAGTGATGTTTTTCATGGATTAGAGCTGTTAAATTTGGTGCCTCTGGTTTTCAGGGGTTTGGTACGATACATTCTACTATCTTTACCTGTAAATGTTTAAAATGAATAAACATGTTTAAAAAATGTAAATCAAGGGGATCTATCACTTTAAAAAGCTTAGTTGGTAAATATTTTAGTGCATTACTGTAATTTTCAAGTAAAACAAAACAAAACAAATGTTTTCATTGTCTTTTCCTCATCCTGACATCAAAACCAGCGAAACTGAGTTATTTTCTCCACTCTGCCTCACTGGTTTGCAACAGGAAATAATAAACAGCACTTTGCTCAAGTTGAGCAGTTCTAACTTCTCAAAAATGAACTGACTAATCCTCTGACCAAAACTAAGAATTATGTGGCCTGCAGCTATAAAAAGGAGCACAGATGGAAATCTGTCTCACATGTTTGCACAATGCCACCGTCAGACAAATACAAGCCCAGCGCCACTGAGGCTGGCAGGAAAAAAACACAGCCAAGTGAAAGGACAGTGTTATCATCCATGATTGTGCACCTGCATTAATGGCACCGTATTAAACTTATGGGACAATGGCAGTAGAACCCTGCTGAGATCAGCTACATGTGACTTTCATTCAGCAGAAGCTACAATTTTCTTTATTTTTCTATCTACAAAACAAAAGTCAGCCGCCTAAAAAGTTGTTGCTGCTGCTGCTGGAGTTGCAACCCCATCATTTAATACAACGGTAATAAGTTTGAAGATTTATGGTATTTTAAAAGTGCAAATGTGAGTATCCCATCTTAAAATACTGAGCTCCTGACTCATTTCATGGTGATTGACAACAGCAAGATGAGATAGTGTTTTACTGTCTGAAGAGAGCCCAAAGTACAGGCAAGATGCAAGACTGATGCTAAATCAGTCGACAGGGGGAACGTCTTTGAGAAAATCTGCAAAAGTTGTGGAGTCTTTAAGACTTGCTCAAAGAATATAATAAATAAAAAATAAAATAAAACAATTATCTAATTATCATGCTTGCAACAGTGGCAAAGCATCTAACTGGAGATGATTTCATGTCAGCTGGAGAAGTCTCAATATTTACTTCTTTGATGTTTAGAAGCCACAAAGCTGTGTTGCATAAATTTGCTTAAATCTTACTAGTATTAATCCAGTTCTTTATATTATAATATACTCTTGTTTTACATAAGAAATTATCATTGTGCATGTGTTCAAAATGTTCAATCATGGTTTTATTAACTTTAGCTGAATAGAAGGGTGGACAAATTACAAACGCAGGCTCATAGTGTGAGACCGGATGGGTTCATAGATAACACATGGAGCTGAAAGATGGCCATTGTTACAGGAATGTAGGGAGTTGCTACAGGAGTGTAGGGAGGGCTCGCAGACGCTGGACCAGTTTGGCAAGCACAGAAGCTGAGCAGTGACCCCGCTGCCTTGCAAAAAAACACACACACACATGAAATTCACACACACAGACAAGGATTTTAACAAGTATAAGAGGAGGATTTTTTTAGGTTATGCAGGTCTCTTCAGGTTGTGCAGGGGGACTCTGTGCACACTGTGTGCTATAGAGAACAGCAGCTAAAGACTACAAACGGACTTCCTCTCCAGAGTTATGTATTTTCTCCTTTTCCTCAAACAAAGAATTGTCAATTGAAAAAGCATAATTTTGGTGTTTGTCTCTTTTAGTATTATGTTGAATTAAAGCAACATGACTCCTTCTGATGTTTAAAAGGTAACAAAACTTCAGCAGTCACCAAGCAAGAAACCAAACTAGCTGTTCTTCTCTATTAGAGGATCTGGAAAAAGAAGAAAGACTTAAACATATCTAAGTTTACTACATAATTTTATGACAGAGAGGATCTCTTCCTATCAAGAAAGAATGTATTCAGATTGAGGTCTGAGGTAAAGCACTGCAGTGCAGGGCTGAGAGGACATGTCATCCACACTGAGACCTGCATGTGATCACATTTCATCTTACCAGGCTGGGAGAGAGACTCGAAACTTGATGGCCTGACACGCAACCGAGTGTAATTGGCCAGTTATTTCTGACATGAACATGTCATTCATTGCTCACATGACAGACAATGATTGGCTGATTAATGTGTGTGAATGCGGAGTAGAGGCAGTACCTAAGTTACATCTGGTTCTTGCTTATCTATCGCTCTGTGTGCGGGGAAGGACACACCGACAGCAGAGCTGAAACAGTTCAGAATGTTACCAAGTTTTACATTACAGTCAACAAAACAATGAAAACCAGTGTAAAGCTGAAACGGTGTTACACATAACCCGTTTTCACTGAATGGAGTCTAACTGCACGAATGAGTTGAGACGATTCATGACAAAGACACAGAATCTTATTCTGCACAGCAAAGGTGTCAGGTTTCTCCCCAGCAGGAGACCCGACAGACGAAACAGGAAGAACATCCAGTAAAAAAGGACATTTTTCATGATCGCTGTGCTTACAGCTCCAACAGGATGCAACTTCTCTGACTCAAATATTCCACTCTTATTTTCTGAATATCTGCCTCCATTTCATTACAGCTGCCCTGATCTTATCTGTGTGACGATAAATAATTAAGCTCCACGTACTTGGAACATGGAGGTATTGTTAGAAGTGCTCAGTGACTCACCACAAGCTCAGCCGTCAAGGCGGACGGTTTCTGCACCGCCTTCACTCATCTCAGGCCAGAATCAGTTTTCTCTGCTTCTCTTATCTGAGATTTCTGGTAAAATGCTGAACATTGGTGCAGGAAACTATAAATCTATTTCCATCCCTTGACCATCGGGTGCTACAGGTCAGCACAGTAAGGTCTAATTACATCATATATCATATATCAAACTATTCTATGATCTTTGATTTTACACATTATTAAGTAGGAAAAGCAGGAAAAAAAAAGGTTGTGTTTCAGTG
>JAVQJG010122373.1:0-20349 GCA_036024015.1 Craterocephalus amniculus
AGAGAGAGAGAGAGAGAGAGAGAGAGAGAGAGAGAGAAATAAAGAGAAGTACATATTTAGGAAACAGTTTTGGCTCTAAAGGTGAAGTCTTGTCATTAGGAATTTATATAATATGATTGTGAAAGTGGTGAGGAAGTGTCACATCTCTAGATAGGAAAGTATTTGTTTTTGTGCTTCTACTTATTACTCACAATGCTTTTATCTGGTTCAGAAAACTATGCTGGTCACAGAAAAAAATTCAAGAAAAACCGGTAAAGCCTCTATAGAGGTAAGAAAAAGGTTTTTGAAAATATTAGGAAATAAAATAAAATGATAAAATACACATAAATTCTTTTAAAATATATTAAAATAAAAATGATAAAATAAAATAAAATAATATTCAATTCAATTAAATTAAATTAAATATCAGGTTCTTCACGTTTAATATTCCAAATCTTGCCAAGTCAAACATGACTGCCGTGTAAACAAACATGGTGGACGAACAGGATGAAGCAGTGATGGTTGTCTTTTGCACATAAAATACTTTAATATGAAAAGGGGGAACAGTAATAAGGTAACTTTCGCATAAAATGTACATTTAACAAAAACATGCATGCATATTTGTCTAAAGTTACCCAAAAAAAAACATTTGGTAAATTCTTATATTAGTAAAATCACATAAAATGTTTAGAGTATGTTTTGTTTGTAAAAATTTATGACTGTGATTTTGTCATTATGGAGACCAGAAATATATGTGTGTAGATAGTTAATAAACCTGTAGACAAGTTATGTCATTTATTCAAATCATCATCTGATCTTCTTTAAATCTTAGCAGCAGGTAGGGAATAGCGATACCTGAATTTGTCATGTCTATTATGATACCATTATGTTGTGGGATTTTTTTTCACCTATACTAATTATTTTTTGCCCTTGAAAGGATCATCATGATTGTACCATGTGCATTAATATATTTGTTGCAAATGCAAAATGAAACATAGATAAAACTCATGAATATAAATATGATAGCAATTAATTTAAAAGTATAATAAATTACCAATATAAGTCAATTAACTGAAAGCTTAAGAAATAAGATTTATAAGAATAAATATTTTTAAATTGATAATTGAACAGATTTATATAAGATTAATCACATTTTTACAGAACATAAATACATAATACTATTATGATAAATAAAACCAATTCTAATTTGTAATAGCCTGCATAAAACCAGAAAAATAACAAAACATCATCACTAGCAGCAGCAGCATCATGGCATCTGATAGGCTGCCATAGTCATGTGACACAGAAGGAATGCGCTGGCGTAATATGCAGTCTCATGCTTAAAACACAGGATTGAAAACAAATAGCATGTTTTTTATCTGCGGAGTGGCATCTCAGCATTAAAAAAAAATAGTATCAATTCCGATATTTTGACTGGCTGGTATCCAAATATCAACTCCAAAGTATCGATGCTCCAGGATCTGAGGAAAAATGCTTTTACACTTGATATTGGTGACGCAGACCAGTGCTAGAGGGTTTATATTTCCCAAAGTTACCATTAAAGCAGGAATATGTTACAAACATTTAAAGTCTCATGCATGAATCCAGAGCTGTAAACTGTGCCGGGCGTCACACACACAAGAAGGAAACAGGCTGAAAGTGAGAACGTTTGGCTTCTGATCAATAATTGCCCCTCAGAAGACATGGGCTTCAGCAAACAGGTTCCCACACTTACAACGCAAACATCGCCGCAGCGCTTCAGAGGGAAAAACAGCTGAAGATGTCTCACTCAGTTTCAAATCTGCGTGTGCGTCTCTGCGCGTGCACACACCTGTAGATTGGTAATGTGTTTTCCCTTTCAAGCTCTGCACAGATCAAAGTGTAGCCGGGCCTCTGAACTGCTTCTGGATGAAAGAGGCTCGTGCGCCAACACACACACACACACACACTCACACACACATTGACTTCCCGTGTGCGGGTGTGAGCAACAGTTGGACTCAAAGCCAGATGAGAAAAGGAAGTATCGATGACTGCGTCACCCGCTTACTGTCACCACTTCGCCATGACAACAAGAAATCTCATCACTATGGTAACTCAAAAATCCTTTTAGGGAAGTAACTCTGAGGACATGAAGGTCAATCCTTCAGTTCTCTAAATAAACAGGAAGCTTGTTTTGCATCATTTAAGATTGAAGTTTCATCTGGCCCGATGTTGCAGCTCCATCCATCATTACTGGGAATATTTATTCTGGAAAGGCAACTTTTAACGCGATGGGGGGGGTCGGAGGGATCATTTGATGATGCCAGCAGCTTAATGGGCTGTGACATGAGAAAGTGGCTCCCTGCAGGACGAGCAGAGCATCTTCGCTGATGTTTTCCAGCCTCATCCGTGAGAATTCAGCTGGAGTTTTCCCTGGAACAGACTTTGAACCAAACTTTGAAGCTGAAACGGTTATCCAGTAAATACGACCTCTGAAAAGATGTCTTCAGAGCAAAAAAAGCTTAATTTAATTGCCTTGTTTCTTTTTCTTCCTCTTTAAATTCCCAAACCAGCCCCTTTTTCTAAAGAAAAAAACTTCCTTAAATGTTTAAGTAAAGCTTCAGCAACTGAGGTGTGATTTCTGCGGTATTTGCATCTCTATCAGTATCTGCATCGTGTTGGCATCTGTATTGTATTAGTATCTGTGTCTGTATTGGTGTGTGTAGCAGAATTTGTATCTGTATCTATATCTGTATCTGTATTGTGCTGGTATCTGTATCGTATTGGTATCTATACTGGTACTGGTATCTGTATTTGTATCGGTATTGAATCTGTTTTGGTTATACAAGCCCTTTATTTACTTGCAATCGGATCAACCAGAATGATTGTAAAAGTGACCTGATCATCTCCCCTCATGTATTCTAGCACTGTTCTCTATGTTAGAAGTTATTTTACCCCATAAAATCTTAGAAGTTTCACCAGAAGCAGTTTAGTTTTTATGGATAAAACACTTGTGTATCAATCATTTTCCTGGACCCAAGCTGATGTAACAGTAGCGTTTTAGTTTTAGCTTCAAAGATAAAATGTGTTTGCAACTGGGGTGAAATAAACTGTTACTGGATTTACAGTCATGATAGTCTGGACTGGTAAGCATCATTCCCATCTAAAGAACCTGTGTGGTTTCTAATGTGTAGGTAGTTGGAAAGGAGACTGAAATGACTTAGATAAGATTGGGGCAGATCAGATCTGTTTTCTTGTAATAACATGGCTTTAAATGAATAAAAGTGAGACGATGTTTGTAAGATGCTTTAACAAAAGATGTTGGAAACAGATATATTAGTAACTGAATGTAGTCTGGAGCTAACGTGATAGATCAGACTTATTTTGAATGCTATTTTCCGGCCTTCATGCTGGCTTTCTGCACATCCTGAGATGTGATGTTAGCCTGTGAGCTGTTTGGCTCTCGGCTCTGGCCTTCTGTATGACAGCAGCAGAAATATGATTTCAATTTTCCAGCACTCAGGGCAAGAGATAAAAGTTTAATTTAGTCCTTAGGCTGAAAGAGTCTCAGCACCACCTGAGTGGCGAGGCAACAGAGATCAATGAAGATGAACCTCGGCTGGGAGACAAGGGAGGAAAGAAAGAGAAGGAAGGGCTGAGGGGGCTTTTATCACTGGAATAACACTTCCCACCAAAGCTAAGGTCATTCAGGCTACTGACCCAAAGATGATGTTACTTCACATCTACTCTGATTACTTTTAAAGAATTTAATTCTTCATTAATTAATTTACCACACAGTTCCTGGTATTTACTCAAAAAATTATCTACTGAACATCAAAATAATTGTCTGTAAATCAAAATAAGAGTTTTAGTTAAAACTATAAAAGCAAAAACAAGCTTTATTGCCTTGATTGTTGGCTACTTCTAAAAACTCAAGGTAACCTTATTGATCCTGAAAGGGGAATTCATTTGTAGCTCACCCACAGCAATCGACAATAAGTCAAGAAACAAACAAAATGCTCTACATCAGCTCCAGCAGTACAAATAAGTAAGAAAAAGAAGATAGAAGTTAACTTTAAAGTTCAAGGTAACTTAAAAGTCTACGGTCAGAATAAAAGCCCCGGAGGATTGGTTGGTGTTGCTGAAAGGAGCCTGATAGTTGCGATGGCCTCAGACTCCCACACTTAACTCATTTCTCTTAGTTTGACTCCAGTTTTGTCTACAATGTTGTTCAGGCTGTTCCTGTCCACAACAGAGAGGTCATAAAACCAAGAGATACAGGAGAAAGTTTAAGACTTCAGCTTTCCCCATAAGTACATGCTTCTCTGACTCCTTTTGACCACAGACTCTGTGTTTACATCAAAATTCAATATGAAACATATCACATGACTAAGCAGCCTGAACGCCTCTCCCGTGGCGCTGACTTTGTGATGACTGTGTGAGAAATCAATGATCACATCCTTGGTTTTATTATTAATATCCAGACAGCCATTCACACCAAAGCACACAGAAAACGTAAGCATGGGAAGATCTGCAGCTGTGAACATCGGATACAGATTAACTGGACATCAGACCATTAACAAGAACCAGTTCAGCACTATACACAGGAAAGTTCATTAAAAGCTGAACTGGGAGTTTAAAATGAGAAAAAGTCTCTTGATCATGAAGAGAAGTCGGCAAATAAAAGCCAGTACACAGAATTAATTTATTTTGATCCTCAGTAAAGTAAAAACATCCTTTAAATTATTTAATGAGCAAGGATGTGAGGGCAACAGGTCTGAAATATTCATCTTTGCACGGATTTGCTTCTGGGTAAAAGTGGATAACTCCAGATGGGCGGGATCTGTCTAATATCTGCACAATGCTGAGAGAGAGGATCAACGTCATCATGTGGAATTATATTTATATTTTATTCTGAAGGAAAGCTTTCCACTGGGACAGCAGAGCATGACGGGAGGAGGGGGAGGCATGCTGAGTCTTACCTGTGAGGTGACAGTCGTCGTTGGAGCCTGGAGAGTCCTCCTGATTGGGGCTGAGTGGGGGGCTGGCAGGGGGGCTGGTGCTGAAGCTGGCGTAACCCAGGGAAGAGCTCACCTCACTGGGCTCACAGCTGTGGTTGACCGGCCTCTGGACATCCAGGGAGGAGGACAGAGAGGTGCGCTGTTTGGGCTGACAGGGGAGAGAGAGAGGGGCGGAGCGGGTTTAGATTTATAAAAACAAGAGGAAAATTAGACGATCAGAGATTGTTTTTCTAACCCGAACCTTGAGAGAAAGGATGAGAGAAGGGAATGGAAATGGGAAGAGAAGATGGGCTTTTTTTAATATAAAAAAAGGAGGTGCATTTGAAGTGGTCTTTGAGATAGTGAATTAGACTGAGATGAAAAACAAGCCACACAAGAGCAGGAGAAGCCCGAGAGAAATGAAAAACAGGGAGGATAGAAAGACACTGAGGTAGAAGGAAAAGGGAAATAAAAAGAAAGAGCAGGAACGGTGGGAAGGACGACGAGGCAGGTGCAGGGCCGCTATGAAGGACACATGCAGACAAAATAAAGACATTGATGGGAAGCAGAGGTCATGATGATCACAGGGAAAGAAACACAAGCAGAGCAGATAAAAATATCTTTACTTCTTCGATTAAAATGCTCATTTATTTGCTCTTACTTCAGCATACAGCCGATTGTTTTCTGTCCAACTTCTCGACAACATCAACAGCTAAATGCAGTCATCTCTGGGCAATTTAGATCTAAAATTAAATCATTTAATATTTATCTTTCAGCTAAACTAAATTTTGCCTGTGCAAGTGTCATTATAACAAACAGAAGAATCAAATTATGAAAAGTAAAAAAAAAAAATATATATATATATATACACATTAACTTTCCCCTTTAAATAATACTAACCTGAAAGCCAGATTAGTCACCTTTAGTATAGCTTGTAACACTGCAAAAAGTTAGCTTTCAAAAATATTAAAAATGAGACAAAAAAATCTGCCAACAGAACAGGAAAGACTTTCTAAACCAAGAGAAAATGTCAGACCTCTTTGAGCCCATCAGTACCTTAAAACGAGCTTTTTCCTACTAATAAAAAGTATTTTTTATTGATACAATATAATAGACCATTTTTCTTGTCCTGCCAATTGACGCTTGTCTTTCGGTTTGTAACTATTAAAATCAAAACATAAACTTGTAAAGCATAATAAGCATTATAACAAGCCTTGGTATTTGTCATTTTTGACATAGTATTTGTCATAGTAAAATATTTCTTGCTTCATACATAATTACTGCCGTTTGTAGCTCCACCAAATCGTTGAATTTCAGTGATTTTAATTTCCAAAACAGTAACTTTGTGAGTCACTACATCCGACATCGCAGAAACCCTTATTGCTTTTTACTGATGTACGCATAATGATTGCAGAGAACTTTTGCAAGTATTTCGCCACAGCCTTAATATCTTAAGATAAAAAAGGACCAAAACCCTTAAAATAAGTGCAAATATGACCTTCATCTAAGACATTTCATACTTAGATGTGCCAAAATCCCCAGTAATACTCTCATTTTCTTTTACTTTAATTTGAGATATAAATTCTAAAACCACACTTTCTTTCCTCTCAACGGTACGGAGAATCACGGTGGACCAGCAGCAACCAATGGAGACCGGGGATGTTTAAAGGACCAATGCATCAACCAGACAAGATCACAACAGCCCAGAGAGGCAACAGGGAATAAAGACAATGATGCATGAGGCCAACAGTGAATCAGACTGAGTGGGCACAGGGAGGGAGGTTACACAATCCAGCTGACAAAAATATGCTTTCCTTTTCTTTTATCTTCTTATTGGTCATGTTACAAAACACACACAATCAAGCTAAATCCTTCTAGATTTTTAATACTCACTGATGAAATAAGGTAAATAATAAATACATTGAACATCATTTCATCCAGCATGAGCTCAGAGTGCGGTTGCATAATGCAGAGAGGTGTTTGACATGTTTAATTGTAACTTTAATTTCTCCAATTCACTACAAAAACATCTCTTTATTGACGCACTTATCTGCCTTGTCTGTGTACTTGGCCTCTGCTTCTTCGCTCTGAACTCATGCTTATTAAAAACTTGACAAAACACACACACACATGTACACACACACATGTACACCTAAACGTAGTGCAGCTCAGTCTCAGGCATTAACAATGCAAACGGGTGGCGGGCTAATGAACATGTCACGGCCGATTGGAAGGGGATTAATGAGCTTAGACACAGAAGTACATGCAGTGACGACACACAGATTTACACACACACACACACACACACTAACGTGCATCAGGCAGGCAGGTCCACCACGCCTGACTAAACTTCAGCGGAAAAAGCATTTTCCTCAATTGCGGCGCCGTCCCCTGAGGGAGCGACGGGCCGCTTTACACCTCGCTAATGTGTCCTGCTGCTAATAAATCGCACACCCAGTAAAAATGTAATTCCACACCTAAAGCCAGGTGTGACGGCTCCGCGTTTGCCTGAATGAAAATGCAAAACCATTCAATTATGGGCTTGTTTGTGGAATATACATCGGATGTTTTACAGTGAAGAACAAAGCAGAAAACAATATTTACTGCATTTTTACTGCACCAAGTAAAAATGGGGATTCCTTCCAGCTAAACATGGCTGCTTTCATTAAGCCTCTTTTGTTATCAGTAGCAGAATAACACACTCAGAGAGCTGGGAGGTAATTATTTTAATGATGCTGACTGGTGTAATTGATATTTTCAGATGATGGAGAAACGTTTCTGTAAGGTTGCCAGATATGGATCATTACATGTGTCTTTTGTTGCCTCCTCTGTTTCTCTATATCCTCATCCTTTAATCTTTTATTTGATTTCCCCCGTCAATACAAAGATGTAAACACACACACGGAGATGGGAAGATGCTCAAAGGGGGAGCCACAGCTCATCATCTCACTCTTCACTTCCCACTTTCTTCTTTTCCCAACATATTTACCTCCGTTTTCCAGCGTATTTCTCCCTCTACAATCACTTTTTTCCCCCTCAGAGCCTCTCGGCCCGACACATTTTGACAGCTACATTGACACTTGTGCAAAAGCCCCTCATCCAGGCTCAAATTCACCTCCCGTGCGGGAGCGTAAACTCACATCTCTCCAGACGCACACGCTCCATCTGCAATCACTGAAGTGCAATAACTTCCTGTGCACTCATCCTTCCACTAATCAAAATAGACGCCGTCGGAGAAGTCGCTGACTCGCCGCTTTAGATCTTTCAGCTTTTTGTTGTGAATCAATAAATAAAGCAAAAGGACGCAAGAAAAAAACTGCTACAAGTATTATTTTTACCTTTGTGAGATGCAATAAATGTGTTATAATGATAAATAATATCAGCCATGTTTCATTTCATTAACCCTACATTGATGTCTCACATTGAGGAGATGCCGGTCGGAAAGATTACATTTTGGATTTCATGGCAGTGGCTCATCTGAAATTTCCCATCTTTAATAATCTGAGCACAGAAAAGTTTTCTGCTTCTCCTCAGAGTATTTTAACGATACTCTAGATGGTGGATCAACACAATTTCATGTCTTTTTCCCCCAAAGGTAACTCATAATCAAACGCTCCTCCTGTTGTGTTTGATTTGCACTAATTACGTTTCCACCCTTTTCTTGCTCCTGTGTCAACTTTTTACAGACATCAGATTCAAAATGAGCTCATATTTTCCATGAAATGGTAAAATGTCTCAGTTTCAGCGTCTGAAACGTTGTTCATGATCCACTGGGAATAACATATGGGTCTGGGAGATTTACAAAGCATTGCATTCTGTTTTAATTTGGCTTTTTACAGCATCCCAATGTATTTGGGAAATGGGGTTGCCAACAATCCTGCCAATATAAGAACAGAAACTGTCTGCTGACAGCTTCAGCTGTGAGAAAAACTATGTTGGTGCAGCAGCTCCCACATCCACAACCTCACTCCTGTTTTTTTTTTTCTACCACATCTATTGAGGCTTGAGAGGCCAGCCAATCCTCATAACTAATGATGCTTTATTGAAATCATCATAAAAGCTTCACATAGACACAGGCCACAGGTGCCAAACACCAGGAAAAATGCATCTCCACAGGAGAGCTTTTAGCATCAGCCTGGGTCACTTCAATTAGCAGCGTGGGGCCCGGGTCTCTCCTGTGGGGCCACGGGCTCCCAAGTGAATCTCTTAAACAACACACAGAAAAACACAAAACTCTCCCAGTCCTACCAGCAAGTTGACAAGGTTACGGTGAAATGCAGCCAGTCACAATGCAGAGATTTCTTCCTTTTCTCTCCTGCTTGCTCCCCTCCCTCCATATGAATGAGCCGTCACAGACACGTAAATGTAAACATCTCTGAATGAAACTGATGAGCTCTCAGTAGCAACGTGACTGATGATCAGTCGCTGAAGCCTGCCGTAACTTTACAGGATCCAGAACATAACAGATATAATCAATCAATGATCAAGCTGTTGCATGTTAGTGATACTGGTCCAGTAACAGACAGACTTTTTATCTACTTGTAGCTCTCATGCAGATCCGGCCCTCGGCACAGACCAGGGTCCTGCAGGGGGTTTCCCACAGCAGCGTAACGAGCCAGAAGATCCTGGATGTATTTTTGCCTGGTCTTAGTGAGGACTGGTGTTCTATGATGCAGGTCCTGGTCACAGGGAGGACTGGAACAGCAGCATTATGGACTAACTGCAGCTCTCTGATGGACTTTAGGGAGACCAGTAAGGACAGCGTTACAGTAGTCCAGTCTGCTAAAGATAAATGATGGGCCAGTTTTACTAAATCCTGAGGAAACATCAGTCCTTTAGTCCTCAATAAGTGATTACAGGCTGACTCCACCACTGTCTTAATGTCAGTGCTGAAGTCCAGGTCTGAGTCCATGACCACACTCGGGCTCTGTTGCTGGTATCGAACTTGGCTGTCTGAAGCTAAGTGCTGATTTCTTATCTAATTTTGTTCGAAGCCTAATTTGCAAAGTAAAAATAGGTTTGAAATCATGAAAATTGAACGCAAGCATGAAGAAAAACGTATCTATTCATCCTGAATTTCCTGGTTGAGCTAGTCCCCGCACCACCTTGCAACACATATTTTTTTCTTTTATTTAACTAAATAAAAAAAACATTTTTTGCAACTAGCTAAGCTTACACCTGATGCTGCAGTGGCCAAACGCTTCAACCACTCAGCCACAGCAACACCAATGTGATAAATGTTGAACGCCTCAACTGCAGTGTCCTACATGTCTACATTACATATGTTTATATACAGTAGTACACCAAATCATTTTACCCCCACACCACAAAGATTTATTCCGTTCTGTGTACCCCATCTTGTCATCTTGCATTTGGAAGAAAAAGTTGTTTGAAATAATTTATTTCAAAACCAGTTTCTTTCACTCCATTTTTCTGAAGTCATAAATTAAAACTAGGTGAGCTTCCTGAGCCGTTCAAAGAATAAAAATGCGGATTTTAATCATTGTTTTTTTTGCCAATTCCTTTTTAACAAGCCATCTAGCAGCCAGCCATCGTCTTATTGCTCTGCTACTGTTTCAGGTGTAACAACATGGAGTCTGAAGCTCGGTTTAGAAAAACTGTAAATATATGTTATTGTCAAGAATCAGGATTAGATTCATCTGCTTTTAGGTTTGTTCCTGATTGTTTCCTGACAGTCAGGAAAGCTCACTGTGTCCACTGACGGTAGTAGGATGGCAGGTACTAGACTCAGGAACAGAGCCGTGTGAATATACAAAGGAAAGACAAAATATTTACATTTCAGAAAGACTGATGAGCCAAGCTTCTGTGACTTCAGCTCCATGAAAAATCCAACGTGTTGGGGCACAACTTTTGCTAAGAATGCGCACAAAAAAAACAAAATACAAGGCTGGTTAAAGGGTGTTTGAGGTCTGAGTATCAACATTCACAATCAAACTGCTGGACGGGCAAAGAAGCTTCATCTGTTGTGATGTTTTATCTATTCAGTCTCCTTCCTGCCTGCAGTGATTCAGCATCAAAGAAGTGGGCAGTCAGAGATTAAAGTCAAATACTGCCGTGCCACAAACAGAAAACAGCAGCAGTCTGGAGGTTTGGCTTTTATTCTAAACGCTGCAAACACACAAACTGCATAAACTTTCCTTTGATGATTGTCCTCAAATTCCCTTAAAGTTAACTGAGGCCAGTATGGATCCATCGCAGTACAACAAGTCTGAAAATGTTCAAATCCACATGTTGTGAACTGGAGGACTGTCTCATAAAAGCACAGGCTATGAGGGTTAAGAAAAATAGGAGAACTTTTTACACCTCATCAAATACGCTGAAGAAATAGTTGATCAGTTCAACACACCTCATTAACATTCCCTCGACTACGGCTGAAAGCTTCATTAAAACACAACTAAGTCAAACATTACGCTTCTTCTCAGAGGGAAAACTAATGACTGTTGCTAGGACACCTTCAGAGAGACACGATGCATAGAGAGCGGACCTATGAAGACCTTTTGATGGAAGAGTGGAAGGAGGCATGCAATCAGGAACTACTAACACTTGACTGAACTGACTGCAAGATCACTGGCAGATGCAAACAGAAATAAACCCAACAGATAAAACAGATAATACCTCATACTACTATAAAATAAATACAAATAACGACGTCTTCAAGACATTTTAGAGGTTCAAATCCCCACAGCTGTTTATTTCCCAAAGAATATCAAGATTACAAAGGATCAACTAATATCTGGAGACTGATGTATATAATTAGCAATATGAGTGACAGCTTTGTCACGGAAAAACATGAAAAGCTCAAAAAGTCCCTTGAGAGACCCCCCACCCCCACCCCCCATTTCTGATGCAACAGCAACAGATTTGACACATATGATGGAAATTCCCGGGAAGGTGTGAATTATTCTGCTCCTCTGCAGTAAGCAAAACATTGGAAATGTGTTTTTAGATTAAAATGGAGTAAAACTCATTAACCTGATCCCAGACTGTGAAAGGAAGAAAACTGGGTGGGGGTGGGATTGTTTCCATGTTTTGAAGATAATAATGTTAGTTAAAAAAAAGGAAAAAAAAATTTTATAACACTTTGAGCTGCATCCTCTCATGCTGAAGTTAAAGCATGAAGATTGTGTGTGTGTGTGTTTGTATGTGTGTGTAACTGGTTATGTCTGATGTAATCATGTGACTGTCTCAGATAGGATCTTCACTCTCTGTTAGCTCAAACACGAGTACCATCATGTGTTCTCTACACCACAAATGCCTCATAGGATGGGGTGATTTTTAAAATGACACAAACACACACATTCACACACGAGCAGTAAAAGTAGGACACCGAGCCAGTGGGCATGAAACTGATAACCCCATGACGAAGTGCAGGCATCTAAGTCCTTCCTGTCTTTCCATGTCTTTCATCTCTTCTGAGGTTCACATCCCATCTGGCCGTGAACGCCGTGGATGTTTTGATGACAGTTTGGACACGAAGCAAAGGATGTGGACATGAAATTAACCCGGAGATGAAGCCCGCGGACTTCAGTCAGCAGAGTGTGATCAAGCTTGCTTTGTGAGGCTGCAGGACTAAAAGTCTGAGTCGAGTGATCTCTGTTAAAGCAGGATTTCCAGAGCAAAGCTACTCAAAACACTTCCAGGAGCATTTTTTACTACACTGATTAACATCCCCTTCACACTGCAGCCATTTAATGAAATATTTTAGTCACAAGACTGAAAAAACATGCACCATCCAATCATTTTAACCAGCTTGTTGAACAGGATTGGATGGTGATACGTCTATCAAACTCATATCACACTCTCTGAGGCCAGAGCTCGGCTAGCTACATTAGCTAGCAAACAACATCAAAATGCAGATATAAGGGTAAGGGAAATTACTGCAGGAGAGGTCGGGATACGAGTCAGTGAAGAAACTGTTTGGGAGAAACTGCTGCAAAGAAAAAAGCTGGAGGAGAGCGGAGATAGAGCAGAGGGTGCATCGATGGGCTCAACTAAAGCAGCAAAAGGGCTGCAGAGTGACGCCATGGTGGACAACATCTGCTGTACCCGGGATGTTTTTATGACTTTTAGAGAAAACTTTAGGCTTATGAAGGTTTAAAAGGAAACAAATCCGGTGGAAACCCTGTGCACATTAAACTGTGCGCTCCATTTTGTAGCCCGTTCTCACGCTTTGATCAACTTCTGCAACCCGTCGGCACACAGATTGTCCAGGCTTCAGTTTAGCTTCCACACGACCAGTTTGGCTAACGAAGTTGCGACATGGACGTTAGCAGCTGCTGGCGCACATGTTAAACTTTTTATCTCAGTGTAAAAAACACGGAACATGACAATAGACTAGCAGCTGCGGGCAATGGAAACCAAACTCCCAGCTGAGATCCTGAACAATCTGTTCATGCACGGATTGTAAACAGAGTGTTTTATGTATCCACGTGCATGGGGATAGTTTTTCTTAAACCACTCAGACATAGTATTAAAACCTCAATGCTGCTCAGACGCCATGAACGCCTCGTGTTCTGGAGATGAGAAAGAGCTTTCAGAATGTAGCTTACATGAACCGTTTTTCCAGGATCTCCTACTCTGCCTTTAATACAACACCATGACAGAAAGCTTCTCTCAGAGAGCCGTATGCTGCTCTGATGTACTCGTTTATTCCAAAAAACACCAATCTGAGTTCATTTTATTCGTTAATTTGCTGAAAAACAGCAGATTTTTCTAACAGGTTGCCAAATAACCATGACATCCTCAGAGATGATCATTGTGTTTGCCTATAAGGAAAAATGCCTTAATTCTAATGAAACATCATTTATATAACAGGAAATATAACAAAGAGTCTCTTCAACATACAACGTTATGTGTGTTTGTGTGTGTTGGGTATACACAGCCAACTGCTCAAACTGCCAGCGGGAGCACTAAAATGAAGTGAAATGAATTCTTCAGTATTAATTATGCACTATAAAATTGAACTCTGGTTCTTCTTGATGATGCGCTTCAAGCCGAGTGGAAGCCCGCTGGGCACCGCATGCCATCCCTCCACACACATTAGTTAACATGCCAAAGATAGGTCCAGGATAACGAAGGGAGAGGTGGAAAACACGAGGAGGAAAGTACAACATCAGGGTCAGTCAAGGACTTTCAAGGAGTTGGAAGATGAAGAGGCTGAGAAGATGCTTTCATGTCATCATCTAGCCCCAAAACCAATAAAAACACTGATTTTCATCAGAAAAATGTGGATTTACAGTTGACTTTTAATTATTGACACTGATGATGCAGCAGGAAAGGGTAGTTTCCTCGAGTGTGTAGTGTGTGCATGCATGAGTTATGTCACATCATCCTCTCATTGACAAAACAGTCTTTAGTTATCAACGTGCAAAACATGCATGCTGTGCTCGTGAAGTAAGAGGAACTAATGAAGCCGACTTGTTGCGTTTGGTTCGCTGCGTTGACTCCAGATCTTCAGGATTAGTGACATTATATTAATCTGCTCTGTTCAGGCTGAAAAGGTAATTCTGGGGGGTAATTCTGAGTTTAGACCACCACAGGGAATGTGTTGCCCATTTCGGAGATGATGATTCTGATACATATTTAATAAACTGCACATCCCTAACATTTCGCTCAGGGGACTCCGTTTTAATAATCGAGATGCTAAATTTTTATTAGATTCCACACATACGTATGAGTCATTTCTGTATCATCAGGCGGAGATGATGAGATGCCCCAGCTTCAGGCAGCATGGCTCGGTTCCTCCCGCTGGATCATACTAGACACCATGTTTCTGTGTTTTCAATGTCAGGAATTTTTTATTATTAAATTTTACTTTTATTAACTCACTAAAATTATAACTAAATTAAAGTTATAACTAAAATTAACCTGTTTGTGTGAAGGTAAAACAGGAAGGGAGGGGGTTTGGAGGTAACAGAAGAACAAAACCATCTGGAACACAGTGGGTCAGCTGCAGAGTTCGGTGTTGGGATGAGCATAGTCAAATGAAATTAAATGAAATTAAATCTGTATTCGTCCTTTGAAATCTGAGGAAACACCTAAACTAGCCCTCCAATACTTCTGATTACTTTTAATCTATTACTAGTTACACTATTTTGCAGTGGGCTGCCAAATTTTCCGTACCAGGGTAGTAGTTGGAGAGTTATGGCCTCACTGAGGACTTGAACCCATGTTTTCCAGATCCAAACCCACCTTTGTAACGCCTGGGCCTTCACCAGAGTATGATGATACTCAGGAGTCGATAATAAAATATGAAAGTTCAACAATCAATAATTTTTTATTTGTTGCAATACCACCATGCTAATGTAAACTACGCTATTTGCTTTAACTTCCTGGTGTGTTCCTTCAAATTAAAGGAGTTCAGGGATCATTTATTGTCATTTTACACAAGTTTAAACATGAAGTGGAATTAAATTTGTGACTGTGGTCCGATGTGAGCCCAATAACGAAGAGTAGAAGAAAACGCAAATAGTAAGTATGAATAATAAAAATCACTGGCATTTTTATATCCACAGTCTACACAACAACAAAAAAAACAAAAAAAAACAATCTTTCATGAGGCTCACATGATGAATTTTAGTCACAACCAATTCAGATTGTGATGGAGCAGCACAGTCAGACAGGAGTATGTAGATGAAGGAGAAACAATCAGGAGGAGGGAAACAGACAGGGATGTTTACGATGTGTGTGATGGTGGGTGGATGCTGTGATGTTCAATAATGCATCAGGTGCCCCTACGAGACGTTCATTAGTGTGAGTGCACATTCACCTGTGGGCGGATGACTCTCTCGATGTTCTTCAGGGCCGTGTCGGGGGAAGGAGGGGAGCAGTCTGGTGTGGGGCCTGTTGAGCAGTCGTCATGGTTACCATGCTCACCCTCACTCACCGGTACATGGCACAAGTGACCTTGTAGAGAAAAAGAGTGTTAAAAGCAGCCAGAGAAACTATGGAGGTATTTGTTTTGTTTTTCTTGTATTGGAACACAACCACCATATGGACAATTGTCATTAAAATATATATAACACAGAAATAGAACTCAAAAGATAATTCCCAGAGTCATTGGCATAATACTAATAAAAACAATAATAATAAGTTGACTGACTTATTGTTATTATATATTAATAGATTTGTCTGAAGCACTAAAAAAATACTCCTTTAGAGAACAGACAAAGAAAATCTGCTTTGATTTCATATCAGATTGAGATTATAGTGTTGTTCATTATGTGTGGAGAATGAATATACAGGATGTACTGATTAGATAACTTAAGTTATTCAGAAATGCGCATGCTTAAAAGTTGAATGTGGAACATTTTTATTAAAACCTATATATTTTAAGAAAGTAACACCTTTATGAGGCATTTGGACGGGTACAGAATGATTGTACAGCATGGTCAATGGATGTACTGGCAGTGAACTTGGCAACCCAACACTTGAAATTATTTTTCTTCCGTTGCAGCTACAATCTAGACACATTAGATGTTGCCATTGTGGTTATATTCCATATCCAACCTTTAATGAAGGTCAAGTTCTGAGATGCTGTATCTGTTTTTTAATTAGTTGGCCGGTCTGTAGGGGTTTGTCAGGGAACCTAATCAGAAAGACAATAGTGTTTGATATAAAGCAGAAGTTACTGTAGGACCTGGGGGAGATCAGGATTCTGCTCCAGCTCCATTTTACAAAATAACATGCTCATTCTTAGAAAATATGCCAAAATGTACAATAACTATGCTTTAAAAGCAGGTAAAACCATTTGATTTAAATTAAATGACTCCATATGAACATTTAAAACCCTTTGGTCATTTTTACTTTTTAAGTGTTTATTGTAGAAAGATTGCCGTAGCTAGGCAACATGTTCAATTCTACAATTCTGTATATGTATGAAAATGTTCATCTGTGGTGGGCGGAGCCTGATCACGGATTCTGTTCTAGAATCCTTTGATGTCTTTGATGCTTATGATGTCATATGATGTCACATTCCTACATTAGTACTTACACAGAGTTCTAGAAAACCATTCTCAGGAATCACTTGGAGCGAGCAGTTAGCTAGAGAGAGCATTTTTCATCGAATTTTCTACAGACGGATTTTTTTTTACAAAAAAGTACAGTTTTGTGAGTTTCTATGATGATGGCATCAGGAAACCAGAACTTTACTTTTACTGGTGATCTCAAGGCCTCACCGGAAAAAAACAGCAGCCTTGTTAACAACTTGGACACCACTGCAAACGGTTTCAAGTTTTGCACTGACAACGGAAAATCTGACGAGAAGAAAGTCTGTCAGACTGACAGTTTTCCGACAATGAGTGCCAAAGATTTTACATTTTGCATTGATGACGAGAAGAAGTTCAGTGAGAACGTAAGCATACCGAATACCAGTGCAAATGGTTTAAAGTTTTCTTTTGATGACACAAAACTTGACAAAAAGAAAGTCAGTCAGACTATCAGTTTCCCAGACATGAGTGCCACAGATTTCACATTTTGCATTGATAATGCAAAAACTGAGAAGAAGTTCTGTGAGAATGTTAGCGCATCAAATACCTGTGCAAATGGTTTCAAGTTTTCTTTTAATGACACGAAACTTGACAAAAAGAAATTCAGTCAGAATGTTAGTTTTCCGACAATGAGTGCCAAAGATTTTACATTTTGCATTGATGATGCAAAAACTGACGAGAAGAAGTTCAGTGAGAACGTAAGCGTACCGAATACCAGTGTAAATGGTTTCAAGTTTTCTTTTGATGACACGAAACTTGACAAAAAGAAAGTCAGTCAGACTATCAGTTTCCCAGATGTAAGTTCCACAGATTTCACATTTTGCATTGATAATCCAAAAACTGAGAAGAAGTTCTGTGAAAACGTTAGCGCACCAAATACCAGTGCAAATAGTTTCAAGTTTTCTTTTAATGACACGAAACTTGACAAAAAGAAATTCAGTCAGACTGTTAGTTTCCCAACAATGAGCGCCAAAGATTTTACATTTTGTATTGATGATGCAAAAACTGACAAGAATAAATTCTGTCAGGTCGCAAGTATCCTGTATACCAGTGTAAGCGGTTTCAACTTTTCAAAATCTGACAAAACCCAGCTTTGCCAGACTACTGCCAGCCAGGAAAGTGAAGCAAAACTTCAGAAACTTCAGGTTAATGTCCAGCAAGAATCAAAAAGTGAGACCTGGTACAAAGAGCAGAAGAAAAAACTGTGGGAAAAAAAGGCTCAATCTGCAACGTGGAATTATCTCAAACAGATTGCCAAAGTGCACCCAGGCACAGAATCGACTCCTATAGAGGAAAAACAAATGGAGAAAAAAGTCCAGATAGTCCAGAAAGATCTGGACCAGAGAAGAAATCCATCTCCGAATAAAAATCGAGGAGAGAAAGGAAACAAGACGGACCTTCAAGAAGAAAGGCACAAACTTGGAAATGGCATGTCTGACGAGGTAAAGAGAGAAATGAAAGCTAGATTTGGAACCATTGACCATAGAGAGATGACTCAGGAGAAAATGTGGCTGAATATACAAGATCTAATCAAAGAATTACTAGACGGAAAGAAAATGGTTCAGGACCAGGCAAAAAACCTGGATCATCGACAGAGAGAAATGGATGCGATTAAGGCTGATTTGGAGAAGGAGAGGAAACAGCTACAGGAGGAGCTCAGGAGAGCCGAGGAGACCTCCAGAGAAACTGAGACGGAGAAAGTTACCCTGAGAAAAAGAAAAGCTGTCTGGAATAGGAGACAGAATCAGCTGGATATTGAGGTACAGCAACTAGAGAAAGAGAAAGAGGAATTTGAGCAGAAGAAGCAACAGTTGGAAAACGAAAAGCAAGTCCTGCAGAAGCAGGGAGACTTGGAGAAGGAGAGGAAACAGCTACAGGAGGAGCTCAGGAGAGCGAAGGAGACCTCCAGAGAAGTTGATATGGAGAAAAGTAAACTGAGAAAAAGGAAAGCTGTCTGGAGTCGGAGACAGAAGCAGCTGGATAAGGAGGTACAGCAACTGGAAAAGGAGAAAGAGGAATTTGAGAAGAAGCAACAGTTGGAAAATGAAAAGCACGTCCAGCAGGAGCAGGGTGACTTCGAGAAGGAGAGGAAACAGGTACAGGAGCTCAGAAAAGCGAAAGAGACGTCCAGGGTAGCTGAGACAGAGAAAATTAAACTGAGAAAAAGAAAAGCTGTCTGGAACAGGAGAGACAAACAGCTGGATACAGAGGTACAGCAACTAGAGAAGGAGAAGGAGGAATTTGAGAAGAAAAAGCAACAGCTGGAGAAGGAAAAGCAAGACCTGGTGAAGGAGCAAGAGAGGGCACAGGCTAGTGTGGAAATTAGCATGAATTATGTCAAGCAGGAGAAAAGAGAGTTGGAGTTGGAGAAAAATAGACTTTCAGAGCAGAAAAAACACCTGGAGGAGGAGAAGAAACGACTGGAAGAGGAGACGATAGTCTTGAAGGAGCAAGAGGACGCACAAAATAATGTTAATATTAGCATGGATCATGTCAGACAGGAGAAAAAGCAGTTGGAGTTGAAGAAAAATAATCTTTTAGAAGTGAAAAAATACCTAAAAGATGAGAAGAAAAGACTGAAGGAGGAAAGAAAACTGATGCAGCAGGAACAGTTCGATGCATGTTCATCTCTTGATGCTCCGGCACCTTGTTGCACCTGCAATCCTGCTGATATTCCCAATACATACTGGGATCCTTCCACCAGTGAGGACGCCAACTTCAACTCTGCTCCCATTAGTTACACTTATGATTTCCCAGTATATGATCCAAATATATACTGGGATCCCTCAAATGGTGGAGATGCCACCTTTAACTCTGTTCCCAGTAACAGCTATCCTTATGATTTCCCAGTATATTATCCGAATACATACTGGGATCCCTACAACAATTATGGCAACTGTTACTGTGCTCCCAATAATAGCCATCCTTATGATTTCCCAGTAAATGATCCAAATACAGACTGGGATCCCTACAACGGTGGAGATGCCACCTTTAATGCTGTTCCCAGTAACAGCCATCCTTATGATTTCCCAGTATATGATCCACATGCATACTTTAATCCCTACAACAGTGAAGAAACAACCTTTAACTGTCCTCCCAATAACGACAATCCTCAAGATTTCCCAGTACATGATCTATATATACATATATATACGTATACATAGTCTGTACCCTCTAACTTTCCCCCCATTCCCACTACATCTCATGTGAGATCTAAATTCGACTCCAAAACTTCATCCTTCAATTTTCCCTTTTATATCCACCACTATGTATTTTATTTCTACTTTATTCATATACTGTATATAACTTATTTATCTATTATGCATACTCTTATAAATACTCTATTATATATATTCTATTATGTATATTTTCTACTATACATT
>JAVQJG010122374.1:0-19096 GCA_036024015.1 Craterocephalus amniculus
TTCTGTTTCACGTTGCCTAAATTCACTTTAGAATGCATCCAAATTAAGATATTTTGGTGTAGCCTCAATGAGGATTATGAGGATATTTCTAAATGTATAACATTCTCAGTTCATTAAATGTATTTTCAGGGGCAGGAGGGGGGGGGGATCCGATAAAAGAGGTTCCGGATCCAACCACGGAGGTACCGGATCGGGATCCGGCTGGATCCGGCACAAATTAAGCCCTGCATACTAGTATATCTACATCCCTCCTCAATCTAATTCATCACCTTTTATGCTTTTAGAATCTCAGATTTGTGATTATTTCCAGGTTTCTATAAAGATATAGATTTTTTTAAGTGGTCCTGAGCTCTTTGAGAAGGTAAATTACTTACACAGTTTCTTTTTTTTTTATTATAAAAAGCTCATACTACACTGGGCATTACAAGTTATACTACTAATAGAAATTGAGGCTTCCTTGTAATTCAATCACAGAATTTATTAAAATGTCTCTCATCATTTGAGAATATTGGTATTTAAATTACATTAACCATTTTAGTAATCTTATTGATCACTGCACACTCGTTTTCCTAAAGAATTCAGTTTTGCAGATATAGGATGCCCTCTGAGGAGTGAAAGATTTTCCCTTGTAGATATTACACAATGAGAGCACGGAGCTGATCAAAGGAGACTTAATGTGAGCCCACAGGATATGCAAGATATATCTTTTTAAACTCTGGTTTTCAAATTATGACTAGTACCCAGGAAATGTACATTTTCTTAATTAAGCAAGAAAGACGCATCAATGATAAAAAGACTTCATGACTTCATTAGCTGAACACGAGGGCAAATGGATTACACCAGAACAATCTCATGGATTGTGTTGTTTTTGTTTTTTCTTTTTTTTAAATTTGTTTACAGGACAGTATATCTTCTTTAGTTTAATAAAATTATTTTTTACAAATTATGATTTAAAACAATGTAAATTGTATGTTTATGTAAAATTAAAAGACAGTCATTCATAACTGCCTTTCCACAACCTTTGCAGCTTTCAGGCAAAACGTGCCGCGCATGCTTTCATTGTGCTGCATGCAAAAGAGCCTGTACATGAACATGACAGCATGTCAACGTGTGCTTCTGTCCGTATGTGTGTTCATGTGTGTGTGGATGCACTTGCCCTCTTCCACACAAGGAAGTATGCTTGAACATGAACTAATTAATATGAGCAGGGCTGCTTGGATGAGGTGTTTGTATCCTGCAGCCTGGTTTGGCGAAGCTCACCTGGACACTGCATCCTGTTGTCAGCTCCCATCTCCCTTCCCAAAGTGCCCCCCAGCCCACAAAGCGGACACTCTCTAACCTTTGAAACAGCCGCAGTGAGCTGCTGATTCTCTGTGGCATGTCATGTTTGTTCCCTCGCAGTATTAGCAGAGCTGCATTATACACCTTCTGTTTGACTGCATGTGCAGACAGAGAGGATAAATTACGATGTACAAGGCTAATGCTGAGGGCCCATCCTGTGTCATTGTTGCATTTTCAACTTCTGAGATGAAACTGGGTGATATTCCCATCCATCCATTTTCTGAACCGCTTAATCCAATTGGGTCGCGGGTGTGCTGGAGCCTATCCCAGCTATCAACGGGCGAGAGGCGGGGTACACCCTGGACAGGTCGCCAGTCTGTCGCAACAATTCTTTTGTTGACTTTCTTTATACCTCTCTCACCTGTCTGCTCCCTGAAGCCAGCTCCATATATACAGCTGAGTTTCATCATTCTCCCTTCTCTGATCATGATGGATTTGTAGGAAGATGTTGCTGTAATGGATAAGTTATTGTCAGAGTTTGAACCAGTTAATCAGGTGTGACTCAGAAAGTGAGCAGTGTGATCAATTTCCGTAATTATGAACAAATTGTAATGGACAAAATGTTAAAGATGAAGTCTTCTTTCATGCTGGATCACTGTGTCACTGAAGTCAGGTCATCCAAAACTGAAAATCCAAAATATAAGACGGGTCAGAGCTGAAAACAGTACTGCATAACAAATACAGAGATCTGCCACTGAGCAACAATAAAGCACAGCAGATAACATCAAGCACTGCTCAGGTGAGTCATTAAGCAAACCAAAACCTGTTCAGAAACAGGAAGTGAATTAACATAATTCATTAAGGTGTAAGCTATTTATAATGAATCAAGAGTTAACACTGACTAAAGTGTAAAGAGAAAACATTTCAAAAGAGAACATAGCAACATCTAAGGCGCAAGGGAGCAAAAAAAAATTAAAACCCAAAGACCATGACACTATGAGTTGTTGTAGAGGAAAAGTTTAGTGTAAACTTGTTTCTTTTTTAATCTGAATGCATACTAAATTGTTTTCACAACCAAATATTGGACTTTTTTTTCCCAACCCTCTGCCCTAAGACTCCAAAACAATCTGCATAATTACGTTCTGCTTCACCACCAACCTGTGTTTTTCCTCTTGAACATGAAGCAGCATGTAATGTTCTCAGAGTTTCTCTGCTCTTCGTCACTGTCATGTCTATTTGTTTTTCTTCATACTTTTTTAGTAGAATCAACAGATCACAGCCGGCACTAATCACACAAACTAAATGCAAATGAGGCTTTGAATAGATAGATTCACTAACTGTAAAACATGACACCAAAAGCATGTTTGCTCCGGTTCACGCAGGCTATTTGCAGCTTTGTAATAGGGTGACACCCCCCCCCATAAAATGTAATTATTTCCACTACAGTTAATTTGCTTTGGTGCTCTCAGTATTGTTGGAAAAATATTGCATCACTTAAAGCAACACATTACTTTCTGACATTAAAACTGTGCTTCTGACTTGTTTTGCTGGCACCCTGCTGTTTATTATGAGCATTCCTCAAGGCAATGGTGCCCTGCAGCATCTTGAGGTTTCCTGAGAAAGTTCATTTAGCAACTTTTTCTAGCCCACAGCATTAATTTGTAATTGTGTTTTGCTGTATGGCAGCCAAATCATTCACATATCAGGAGCTGGAATGAGCACACGACCTGCTTTAGACAATGACAAATAATTCTCCAAAAAGAAACCCAAGTGGACATTATCCGAGGAAAACGGAGAAGGAAAGAGAGAACATGTCAGAGCAAAAGATAAGACAGGACTTAGTATCAGCCTGACTTTTACTGCCTGGAGAGAGCTCAGAGAAGAGACCGGCTGCAAGGCCCAGGCTCAATTAGTATTGGTTAGTGGGTTTCACACCAAACATCTGCCAAACTAAGTGGTGAGGCTTTAAATGTCTTTACTCCTGATGTCAGGCTGCTAAATTCACATGCCTATAAAGAATGTAATGTTGGTGTGACTGATTTTTGTGTATTTTGTATTTATTTTGATCATTTTTCAAAACTCATACTGTAGAATAAGCATCTAAATCACATTTCAATATTCTTTTGCTTATAACCAAACAATAAATATATTGGTCTACTGTAGTGTAAAGGAAATTTTTAAAGAGTTTCAGAATTAGTACACATCTCTTTTTTAGTATTATATTGGCTCATAAAAGTTGTAGAGATAAAACACACTGCTGAATGCACTTGGAGCTGTTATGATTCAATCACTTTAATAAAGTTTTTGCTGTGAGATCAGATTTTGCAAGGCATCAGCTTGTAAATTAAAGCTTGTGTGTTCAGCAGTGCATGCTAGGTCCATCTTCTTTGTCCTTTTTCCTTTCTGCAGCTTTTCCCTTCCTTACTAAATATAACAGTTTTTTGAAAAAACATTGGTTGTAAGCAGAGGCAACAGAGCAGATTTATCCGCCATATATAGTAGCCTATATAGGGACTTGAAATAGCTAGTGTAGTTACTGTTTTTGAAGTTGTACACCATACATTGATAAAATTTTAGATAATTTTTCTACTTTTTATTTCTATACTTCCTGAGAAACTAAATTAAAGCTTTTGATTGTTAGCCATCAGAGACAAGGCCAAGAGCAACTATGCTGAAGGTCAATTATATTTTCATATCTTTATCTGGAGATCATGAAGTTTGTTTGTATATGATAAGAACTTAATTTATTTCATTATCTCGCAAAATCAGGCTTTTTGTTTTCTGGAGATATTGTGCTGTAACTTCCATCAGATAAGATCTGGAGATTATCAAGGTGAGCCGGAAAATGAACAGTGTTCATTATGTTGTTGGGAAGAATCTATTACAGGAATTGAAGGTGTGCATGTGTCAGGATCTCGTTACCTAACTCATTTAATGGCTGATTATTCATGCAACTCACCTGCGACTGATTGATTGCCTCCTGCTTAGCTGGGTCTGTTCTCCAGTTAATGCTTGTTTGCTTTAATGTGGTATTGTTCGGCCAAATTGACCTAATGCATAGACACTGAAGACACTATTTGTGTAAGCTTGTATTCTTTGGGGGGCAGGGTTGCATCAGGAAGAAAGCATTTTTCCGCTTTGGATTAACTTTCATTATGAACTTTACATCTGAATATGAGACATTTAGGAGACCAATCTGTGACATTATGCGATCTCATCTGTTTATCCCACTTCTCAAGTATTGCTCAAATATTTTTCTCAACTCAACCTTCTTTGTCTCAGTGATGTCTTTTCTCTTTTTTTCCTTACCTCTTGTTCCCTAAGCAACCACTGAACCATCTTCTGAAATTTTTTTAATCAAAGCTGTAGTTATTTTCTACAGTTTTTTATAGTAGTTTATCTCTCTCTTTTTCTCAGTTCAGAGTTAATTGCCATGATGAGGCATCAGTCTCTGACAGAAATAAAGCTGCAGGTTTTTTTTTTTTTTGTTTTATGTTTTTTTTAAAGTCCAGTCTTTAGGTTGTAAGGGAGCAATGGACTGCAGAAATTTTGTTCAGAATGTAAAATACAAATCCTGAATTATGCAGGCACCTGAGTTGTAGATGAAAAATTTACCACGTGAAGCATGTAATATTAATTGGTACAGTCGTCTGGGAAACTATATTGCCTGTAGAAAGACCAAAGGTGCAAACGCGATAAAAAAAGGATTAGGACAGGGAATTTAGTGTGAGGTAAGAGGAGGGACAGAATAACAACATGAAAATTTATTGATAACTAAGAAAACTTGAGGAGGAAGGAAACAACAGTTCAGTGGTTAAGACGCAAAATAAGAAAACAGGTTGTTTAGAAATGTAAAGCACATGTAATCACTTACTTTGTGCACAATACCCTGTCCTACTTCACTCTGCCTCCATCAAAAACTTTTCACTCCTTTCATGCAACGAGGTCCTGATGAAAACTCTCACCTCAGTATTTCTGTAACTGATGTTACCTCTCCAAGAGGATAAATACTTAAATTTTAGTCTCATTTGCAAATCTATTTATCTTTAATATCTTTTTATCTTTAGTTGGGACATTAAGCAGCTACCTGATCAATTGTGCAGAAAGAGGAGGGAACGTTACACTTGCAGGCAGACATCAAAGAAAAATGGGGAAGCTGCATACTCACAGCTCTGATGCAATCATACAGTATATTTCAGCTTACAGGAAAATAAAGATGCTTCCCTCTGCATGCTTTTAGATTTTTTGTTGTTTTCCTTAAATGTGATGATTAAAAAGATTGTGGGGTAGTTACACAAAAAAAGTAATGCAGTTGAACGGAGTGGAACACGAAACCTCTGCTTCACATAAACTAACATTTTAAATGTTAATTTGTGCCATCAATCAGCAGGTTGACATGAAATTAAAAAATAAACTGTGTTATGATCCCAATGGAATTTTAGAAAGTATTTAAATGTATTAGTCCAACCAAATCATAACTAACTGAAGCTAACTGGAGAATGAATAAAGGAACCAATAATTCAGCTTGACTTGCATTCATTGATGCACTGACAACCAGCTTCACTGACCATGATTTTCAGATGTGTTCCTGACCCTTTGCTGCGGACTCCATAATAAATCTGTCTGATTTGAATGCACCCTCAGGACACAAGCATCATGGCCAATTAGCCAATCATAAAGAAGAATGTAAGCATTCTTGCTATCTAACTGTATTATCTAATAGATTATTACTGAAGTAATGCGTCAGAAACTATTATAAAGGCTACTGTAAAACTTAAGGACTTGTCCGGGTTCCTATTTAAAAAACATTTTCGCACTTACTGCCATGTAGTCCTGATTTTCTATCCTCATTAAATCACCAGTATTTGCATCCGTGGGTCAGCCGCTGTTAAATATTCTGCGATGAAGGCTCAAAATGAGCCTGTGCATGAGCGGTTTTAGCTGCAGCATTATGGAGCTGCCACCTCCTCAGGTCACCCGTGTCACTGCCTCACTTTCAAAAGCTCTTAAAAACTATTTGAATAGACAGTTGATGCACTGCTTTGCATCTCCTGAGAATTCTGCATTGTTCTATTTTATTGTTGCTGAAAATTCATGTTTTTCTAATCAGTTGCTGTTCCTTACTTGTCTTTATTGTTTTTAAAGGTAGAAATAAATATGTTTACACTGACACTCTCTCTCTCACACACACACACTCAGACACAGGCACAGACAAACTGAAATCACTAGCACAAACATTGTTTAAGTCCCCTCTGCCTGCCTGGAGAGAGATGGATGTCTCTGACAGGCAGCGTGATAGATGTCTAATCTCTAAAGCCACCTGGAGAATGCTGATGATTGAAGGCTTTTTTCTCTCTCTTGTCATTTTTCTGTCTAATTGTCAGTCATCTTTCATCCTCCACTTTTCAATCGTTCCTGTTGTATTTGTAATAAATGATTCCTGTATATGGGTTGGTATTTGGTATTTGACTGAAGTATTATCATGGCATTTAATATGTTAGTACTTATCAGTTACTTACACTTTAATTATTATTATTGTGTCATTATTCATTCATTGATTTATTGGCTGGAGCTCTCCAAATATGTCCGGAACAGTTGTGAAAAAGTAGAAAACAGAATTGAGTGTTTTTCTGGGGAAAGTTGGTTTTTTATAATCCAAACCTTAAAATCCCTCCATTGTCGCACAGTCTGAAGTATATGGCGCTACAGCAAACCGGCCAGGAATGTAGACCTAAACTCAAAGATCAGGAAAGGAGGGCCAGGACCACTGTAAGCTGCACTCAGAGTTACACTTTAAGAGTTTGGCAAACGACACAGTGAGAATTTCTGAATCTAGGAGCAAAAGTACTGAAGCAGCTCATCTGGTCTGGACATTTTAGGGTACTTCAGGCTATGTGTTGTTTTCAAATGTTTGCTTTATGATTATTCTTGAATGGCTTACCTGAAGTGTATTAAGAACAATTACAAAAAAATCTTACTCAGGATATCCCCTATGGCTATTAAATGAACACTTGCATACTGTAGGTCCCTTTGCAATAACTCCACGTTTTATATCATTGCGGGGGGGGTTCACTGTGATGAAGTAACCTCAGTTTATTCACAATGCCACATTTCCTCTACTGAGGCCAACCCCAATTTACTCAAGCAGAGCAAAAGCCCTATTCGTCAGTTGTTCAGTAAATCATCATATTGTGTGGACATTAGAGAAAGATGGCAAGTCCTTTTACCGAACTGGAACACAAATTTTACGAGTTCTTAAAATGTTTGTGACCTCATTTTAAGCATGATCACTACAGTACTCACCTTGGGACAATTGTTTTCTTCCCCGTAACTGGCAGAATGTGGGACTTTACTGAGAAACATTATTGATTTTCATTGAGAAATATTAGTACTGTGAATTTGAACTTCACTACTATGATCATGATCCGTGGGCACAAGTAGCTCTAGGTAAAAAAGCCAGCGAAAAGTTCCATTCTGAGCTATAGCACATCCAAAATGCTTTGCATTTGTAAATTGAATCCGAACGCAGCTTTAGAGTTGCCAAAAAATACCTACAATCAACAATCCAATTTTACCAACAGATCTGACTGTAATATCAATTAGCCACTGTAACCATAAGAGCTTTAAAATCTATGTGATTAAAAAAAAGTTAGGTGAGCTTTACATCTGCCAACCTTCAGCATGTTAGCATTATCGCTGTTTAATGAGTAGCTGTCAGATTATGGCCAATTTGAGCACTTGGCCTCCATCAGCCGAGCTCATCTTGGCTACCTGAGCTTGTGTTACAGATAAATACTCATTCTTCCTCATGTGAATATGTTGATTTCAACAATTCTTGACACAAAAAATCAACAGTTTCTTTGTGGGAAGATTTTCTTTGTGCTGTCAAGACCAACTTCTGGAGTTAGCATGAAACCACTTTGCCCAAAGGAAAAAACTCATGGGGGCACGGAGCACTTTTCATTCCTCCACTCTACAAAGCCAAGAAAAAGTGACTCACTCTTTTGAATAAAACCCAGAATGACGCTGTCATTACGGGGTAATTGTTTTAGAAAAAAGTTACTATACAAAAATCGTTGATTCTTTCAGCAGCAACTCCCACCTCCTGCCATTACACAGCGGGAAGAGTGTCCTTTCTTCAAAAGCTCTTTGATTACAGATATAAACTGTGCAGTAAGACATGGCTGTAATATTAAAGAAATTATCCCGGATAGGGTGAAATTGAGAAGATCAATTACCAGCCACTCTGCTGCATGGCAATCACATGAGCCGTCTACGGGCAATTATGTCCAAAAGTAAAAGGTGCTGATTGGTGGCCTGCTGCTCACACTTGGACACAGTTCTCTGTGTACAGGGATACAGTAGGAGCTCATGTTTGAACAAACAAATTGCTTGAATTTTTTTGTTCTTTATACACACATGTACTGGAGCTCTTTGGTTATTTAAATTCCTCTTTAGAAAAACAAGAACATTCATTTCCATAACCAAAACTGTAAATTCACTTATTAAAATCTAAATTAAATCAGAATAGTATGATTTGCAGATCCCATCAACCAATATTTAATTCAGTTTAGTCTTAGTTTAGGTCATTCACATACATAAAAAATACAGGTGATGAGAAGATTTTACAGTGGTAGGAGTGTGAATGGAGCTTACCAGAGGCGCCCAAGTTTCTATAAACAAAATGGTGTGGATCAAGGTGAAATGTTTTACAATGTCATGAAAAATATTGTCTTATCTTGAATTTGCCATGAAAATGCCATAAAGAAGTGGGAAGGCAGGAAAGAAAGGCTTGAAAAAGTCATTGGTTTGAGCATGTAGTGGCTATTTAGTTTAACCAACAGTGTGTTACTGAGATGACTGGATTTAAAAAGAGCAAAATAGTGAAGCAGAGTCTCAGTATTCCAGAAGTTATTAAACACAGTATATTGCCAACCACAAATGCTCACCTTTCTAAGCAGTCGCCATAACCAGATTAGGACAACTGCAATGTTTGATCATGATCCAGAAACCTGGGAATTAAACCTGGTCATGTTGTCATGCCATTAAGAAGTACATTTACAGTTACTCCAAAACTGCATACTTTATTTACTGCTGCCTTATTTCTAAATAGTCTCTCTCTCTCTTTTCTAACTACTCTCTTCATTGTTCCCAGCTATCTCACTTGTTATTTCTCCTCATCTACTTGCCATTCTGCAGCATCTCTTCCTTGAATTTTATTATCTTGTTTTCTCTAATTGAAAATTACTATCGGTAAAGGGAAAGAAAAAGTATGACTCAGTAGTCTTTTATATGCAGCCAGTCAATTGAAAGGCCTTTGTTTTTGTTTTTTATTGAATTTTTGTCTCCATTAGATTAATTGCCTCCCGGTATTTAATAGAAAAGCAAAAATATACTCAGTTCTATGATTGATTGATTTGGAAAACTTAACTGTTATCTCTATAAGTCAGACATATATTAGCTGTAAAATCAGATGCAATGATCAGTGATTGATGCTCAAACATGATGTGGCAGGATGACCAGAGGGCCCGGGCGGGGAATCGATCCCACAACCTCCCGGGTGACTGGCAAGCGCGCATGACTTTCACCCGGGAGGTTGTGGGATCGATCCCTGCCCGTGCCCTCTGGTCGTCCTGCCACAATGAGTTGGGTATGCATGTTCTCCGGCTTCCTCCCACAGTCCAAAGACATGCATGTTAGGTAAAGTGAAATATCTAAATGTACAATATGAGTGAGTTTGATTTTTTATTTGTCTTTTTTGTCCTTTGTTTGTTGCACTGTAATGTCTCAATGCAGACTTAAATAAAAAATAACCTGTCAGATCTTATCTTTTACCAATTAAGCAATAGCAATAGCTCCGCTATCTCAACCTGATCTTATCAAAAATAGTTGTTTTATCGATCAATTGTTATTATTAGTATTGTTTTGTTGTTATTATAAGTATTATTTAATAATAATTATAATAATTATAATAATAATAATAATAATAATAATTTTTAGAGCACTTTACATTTGTAAAAAAACAGATCTCAAACTGCTAAAAATAGATCTGAATGTGCTATTATTATTATTATTATTATTATTTCATTATCTCGCTTGTGTCACTTGAATTATTATCATTATTACTCTGTTATTATGTTTAAATTGTTTTATTTTTCAACAGGCACCGTTTAGTCTCCCTGTTGTACCCTGAAGGACCCTTTGAAACTTCAACATGGCGGCGTCCGTACGGGTGTGCAGTGCCCTCCGCATCACTATCGGAGGTGAATTGTTTTGTTGATTTTATGTCCCATACATTTGTTTCCACCTTGAGATGTTTAAGCCGGAGTGCATATTTAATATTTGTATTCACGGATTGTTTATCGTTTGTTTCCGGCATGTTTCGTGCAGTGACCGAGGAGCAGCCTGTCGGTGCTAACCAGCCTCGTTGGAAAAAAACGTCAAACTTCTTACTTAACATGTCAATAACAGTCAACTTCAAGTCCTTCAGTTTTAAACTTTGTTGGATTTAGTGAAGTCACAGGCATCTGTTTGTAAAATGAGAGCTTATTTTCTGTGTCAGTGCTGCTAATCAATATAATGAAAGCGATAAATGAGGCGCTAAATGACAGCGCACTTACCAGGCAGGGGTTAAAACCATCTCTTGTTTTTGGCAAAAAAAAAAAAAAAAGAGAGAGAGAGGCAGCAGAGAAACCATTATTGAATTATTGACTAACTTCAATAATTTTTTTTCTCATTTGAAGTTGAAATATACTTAATGCTCACTAGTTACCAAGTTATTACCTTTGATGTAATAGTAGTGTTTTCCCATTGTGATCAAGTAACTGGACTTTTATTTTTTCCGACTTTATACTAAATATACAAATTCAGATATGTCTGTGTGGAGCTACTTAAACAAAGTGCCTTAAAATGGTAACAAAATAATTAAATAACAGAATTGTAGACTTAATATTTAAGTAGAATGAGAGAGAAGGAAACTAATAACTCACAGCAGTCTGAGTTGCTCTTAACTATGATGTCCCCTGCATTTGATTTCTTTCTTGTGTAAGTCGCTTTGGATAAAAATGATTCCTAAATTACTTTAAAACAGAATTGAATTTTATTATGTACTATCAAATGTATTGGAACATACTGGAAACAGCACTGGTTCCCAGCATATGGTCAAATTAACCAACACGACAATTAAATCCTTAAAAGGAGGCTCGAGTTGAGATAAGAGGCTGCAGCTGACATAACATGCTGTCCATTTCTTTTATTTCAATAATAGTGGTGAACTATTGTCCTGATCTTAAACTAAAACTTACATTGCATCTTACAGTATATAAACTAAGTTAAAATATTTAAGAGTTGACTTGATATAAATGTTAAATCTAAATGGGTAAATGAAAGCCCACCATGAAAATGTAAATTTACTAAGATGTAAATTAAAAGAGACAAACATAACTGCTGAGCTGTTTATTTCATTTAATATTATAGAGACGTATTATATTAAGGCAAGGAAAAATAAGTAAATAATAGAAGTGTGGCTTTTGTAAATGCTGTCTCCTCCTCTTTCAGGTGCAGCATCAGCCCGTGCGGCTGTGGGAAGCGTTCACATGTCTCATTTGGCAAGCCAAGCCTCTGCCGCTTCTCTCCAGAGACATGCCACGTTTCCACTGATCCCACCAGCAACATGGCAGCAGACCAGACACGGCAGCTTCTTCAACAAGTGTACGTTTGTAGTTTCTAAAAAATTTTTTTCGTTTTTTAATTTTTTTCCATCTGCAGTTCAAAGCAGGCGTCTCTCTCCTTTCTGTAATAAAGTTTACATCTGTTGTGTTTTCATGTTGTTTGTGTAGTAATACACACAACAACAAAAAAAACATAACTCTGTTAGATTCTTGTTTTCACCTGAATACAACTAAACACAGCAAAACAAGGAACACATTAACAAAACTACCTTTAATATTTAAGCACATGTTGACAAATAATAAAATATAGTCAAACCACAGAAAACTACACAAAAGGGGAAAGTTTAAATTTCATGGAAAATAGCATGCATGTGCAAAAAGTTTTGCACACATTAGGAAAAACCTAAAAAAAGTAAAAATTTCCAATATTTTTCTTTTTCCCCACTAGTGGGGAAATTGCAATCATCCGATCCACCAATAAACCCAAACTAAGCCAACAGGAGAATATTCCAGGAACATTGTGGCACATTTTTTGGGACACTTGATGTTTCATCATGATGCTCATTCCACAGAAACATGTTCCTTACAGGTTTTACCTCACAGTAAAGGTGACCAATCAAGTTTTCCAATGATATATAACACAACACCAGTTGCTTTATTAATGTGAATCAATAAACACACATTTCTTTCCTTTTGCTAATTCTATTGTACGTGCCAATTACACACAGCCTTTCAGCACTACTGATTTTCTTCTTGATAATTATTGTTAGATAAGAAAAAGTGAAAGGGAGTAAGCCCCATCAGATATACATATATCCTCTCAGAGCCTTTTTTTATCTAGTTATCTCTTGGTGATATTTCTTAATCTAGAAAGGTCTTAAACTGAATCTGCTCTACTGCATATCCACTTTAAGAGCAACAGTGCAAGTTTATTGTAATCTAATTACAGTCCCAAGGTGTGCCCGTATGTCACTTGCTGGACATCTTTATACGTCCCCCTTACAGACCTCAAGATTCTGCTTTAGTATTACCACTATATTGTGAAATTACTGTTGAAAACATTCAGATATGAAACATTTTCATGTGCAGTCGAAGCCTGGAGAGAACAGACACAAATCTGCTGAGAGGCTGATGCTGTGATTTGTTGAGTTGAGCTAAATGAATTTGTGTTGCTGGTGAGAATAATGGCCTGAAACTGAAAGTCCCCTCAAGTTTTAAATCGGACTCATTTCTAGCAGATGTCAGGCAGCTGAGTAGCAGACATGGTGGATTTAGACATAAATTTAAAGCAAATTCTTTTCATCATGGGGGTTCTTGTTTGATTTATGCAGTTTTGAGCAGCACATATTATTATGATGTGACAACAAGAGTAGCAGGGATATTTAGTATAATGCTGGAGTTATGGTGGTATTTATGACTATTTCAGGGGAAAAATGAGTCAGTGATTATAGTGATTGCAGTTTTTTGTAATCTTGTAATTTTGTAAACTTGTAATAGGTGCAGGTCTATTGTTACATTAAAGTGTGGCTTTGATTTCTAATGATAAATGTGAAAAAGTTCCATCAATTTCAGTCGAACCAATTAGAGCTATTGTTTAAAAAGCTACGGGAGGCTCCTACTCTGTGTTTAATGAAGTTTGCATGACTCATAGAGTTGCAACAGACACATTAACAGGAAATACTGCATGAAGAAATGGACTTCTGTAATAAACGGCATGAATCAGGATACAGTGATGGACACCAGTTTGTTGTTACACGTGCTGGTTTTGTCTGAACTGGGATCTGACTGTCGACTGCACGTCTCATTTTCATTCTTTTTTTCTGTTTGCTTTTATTTTCATCATACAGGTAACAACAAGAAAAGATGCAGATTTGACATATTTTTAATTCATTGCTCTTGTGTGTGTGTGTGTGTTGACAGTGACAGCGGAGCAGCTGTGGAAAGGTGTCCTGGCAGAATCCGGAGCTGGAGCCAGGAAGGGAAGAGGGAAGCGAACCAAACGCAAAGTAAGGAGAGACCTGAACCGAGGACAGATTATCGGAGAAGGTGAGACATCTTTTGTTTCTGTTGCTTTAGTCTTTTTGCAGGACACATTAAAGACCCACTATATAACTTCTACTATTTTCTCAGTGATGCACCCCTTTCGATGCCTAATTCAGCATCAGTCTTGCATCCTACCTGTACAGTGACCCTCTCCAACAGTAAAAAACAGTCTTTTCCGGACTCTCATCTTATCTATTGGTCTTCTTTGGCTCTCCTTAGTTTCCTCTCTTCCTCCGATAGGGTTAGGGTTATGGTGTTTTTTTGCTGAATCCACCAGTGCACGCTTTAAAACAGCTGGTTTGTTACATTCACTTGCTAGCATGTAACACATGCACAAAGTGAACCTCAGCAGGCACCGTCCCGGATGTAAAAGTTCTGTAGTGCGCTTTCTAGAAAAGAACATAATAGATGTCGCTGTGCCATGAAACGAGTCCAGAAAGCTGAGTTTTAAGGTGAAAGAGAAAACTCAATTCATCTCTTACTTAACTACTTACTTTTAAATTGGATTGTTTACATTTTTTTCTCTGTTAAAAAGCACTAAAATTTCTTCTCTTGAACTTGAACGCAGCTGCTAAGAAGTTGGAGCTTGTGTGTCTAACTAATGCCAATAAGCTGCTGATGGACTTGGCTCACTAGAATATTCATAAGTGTTTATTAATTTATTGCCCTGATCTGCTAAAGAGAGGAATTACTCCTCATTCACTCCAGTCTGCCCTCTTTTCCCTATTTGGAGTCATTTCATCCACTTTTCTTTCTTTCAGTCTCACGGTGTGAGGCTTCACTTTAACTAAGAGTGACTCGCTCATCTGTCGACTCTCGTGTTGGTGCCAGTTTGAAAATCTGAAATTTTAAAAATGTCTGCAGGGAATGGGCAACGAGATCACGGCATCTCGCGTGTTAGTTGTTGTCGCTGTCGTATGACACGGCTGACAAGTAAACCAGTAAAGCAAATGCACATCAATGCCACCATCGTCATCAGAGAGATGGAGAAGGAAAAAAAAGATGACTCAAACATTCAGTGCAAACTATTAATAATATGTATGAGAAATATGAGCGTTCTCACCTTTCCAAGTGTTTCCCTCCGTTATGTACATGTGGAGTTGGTTAGACATCACTTAGAGTCCGCCATCAGTTCTCCAGTAAAAGGGTGCAGGACATGCACATGTCTGTAATGGAACAGCTGGAAAGCAGTCATAACCTTTTTATCCCAATTTACACCATAGATTAGCTCTGCAAGGCGTTTGATTCAGGACCCCGCATCCATTTACCGGCACACTTATAAAGTGTCAAAGTGCCTGCAGTGGAGGGCATTTTTAATGAATGGAGCTGAGCTCAAAGATGGAAGTGTAGATTTGCTCCTGATCAAATCATTTTATTTAAAGCACAAAGCCAGAGAAGTCAATGTCCTGTTCAGGAAGCCATTTTGAATGATGTGAGTTTTGGACGCGGTGCATTATCCTGCTAGAAGTAGCCATCAGAAGATGCTGCACTGCAGTCATATAAAGGGATGGACACGGCCAGCAACAATACTCAGGTAGCCAGTGATGTGGAAGCCAGGCTCACTTTGTGCTGAAGCTGCATTCACACCTAATATTCCACCGATTCTTTCTGTCCATGTTTGCTTTCACACTGCATTTACTCAGGGATCATAATTCTGACTGAACTTTTACTGAGTTCTCCTACATCTGAATAGAAGCCGTTTCTTCTCTGCTTGGTTTTACTCTATGGTGTCCTTGAGTGACCTGAAAGGCGCTTTTATTATTATTATTACTTGAAGCAAACTGAGAGCTACATTTGTAGGCAGGCCATAATTCACTTCTTTGATCTGCAAACTAGTGAACGTGCCCTAAAAGGCCCGAAGTGTAAGAAGAAAATATCCCCCACACCGTTACAGCACTACAACCAGCCCGGACTGTTGATACAAGCAAAATGGATCCATGCTTTCATGTTGTTTAAGCATAATTCAGCGAATAGGCTGAATAAGGAGACGCTGCCAGTGTTATTCTGATATTCTCTAAAGGGAAACTTCATGCTTTTTTTTACTCTTTTGGTTTTCATACCATGACAAGATGTTAATATTTGTGAAAATTAGTAACGCTAATTATTTTCTTTTCTTGCTCTCTTTCTTTCTGTCATCAGGTCGCGGGGGTTTTCTGTGGCCTGGTCTGAACGCTCCGGTGCTGAGGGACGGCAATGTGCAGAGCGTGAGCCGAAGAGGCGAGGCGGAGCAGCAGGAGGTCCAAGCTGAGCTAGGTATACACACACACACACACACACAAATGAAGTAGTTTCTTCAGAAAACACAGCAAACCTCTATAAATCGTGATCAGATCTTCCAGCTGTCAGTCAGCTGTCGGAGAGCTTTAAGCAAAGCCGAGGTGAAATAGTTTACTGGAGAAGAAACTGTGTTTTTATGAGTCGCTCGAAAGAAACAGCAGGAAGAAGCGCAGCCTTGATTTAGAGATATCGAAGCACTGCTGGTGTGAGGAGTAGCAAATTTGTCTCTGCTGTGATCTCATTTGTTACCATTAATTACAGGGTTAGTTTGAAAGCGAAGGCAGAAGCTTTGATGCTTCTCCTGTAAGCTGCTCTCTGACCGTGTCTTTCTGCAGTGCGTCAGAGGGATGAGTGGGACCGGAGGAGGAAGATGAAGGTGAAAAGGGAGAGAGGCTGGACAGGAAATTCATGGGGGGGCATCAGCCTGGGACCTCCTGACCCCGGACCCAAAGGAGGTAAATTACACTGAACACCAACAGAAATGCGTCTTATCGCTGTTTAACTAGAAACGACTACAACAGCTCAAACAGTTTTAGTTGTTTAACTAAAAAGTAGGAGAGCATCTCCGTCTCCATCGAAGTGGAAATATAAAGCTGGCTGTTGTGCAGCCACGACGGGCAACAATGAGTCTCCGTGAGGACAGATCAGACTGAACATAATGATGCTGCAGTGATGGAAAAAGAAGAGATGGACGGAGCTACTGAGTTAAATGGGGTGTGTGGGAGAGGAAGAGTGACGGCTCAGTATGGGAGCCCATTAGCACTGATGAAGACGAGGCTTCGACTAAAGTGTCAAGTGGGACAATTTCCTTATTTAGAAAGGCATCTTTTACTTTCTTTGTTAGTCTACACTGGTTTTCGCCTTTGCTGTTGTGTCCTCTACAGCTTTCCTTTTCAAACGTTGTTTTTTTCTTTATCTCATTGTTTAATTCAGATTTCTTTTCTCACCATTTTTACTGTCAATCAGTATTTCAGTCGAAAAAGGCTTTGTCATAAACGTTTTGCAGCCAGGAAGAAAAATTTTGCAAAGTTTTGTTATTTCTGTGCTGGTCTATAATGATATAATTTATTTGCATCTATGTTTAAACTTTCTTAAAAAATGGACCAGTTTTGAGGAGCTCATGTTTAGATGCTGATTTGCTCTAAACTAGCACTGTTAGCGGCCCGGTTGAAAGGGGGTCTGAGTGCCGTAAAGCAGGTTTTGTTATCGTGAGATCTGCGTCTGTTCTGGTTCAGGCAGAGTTGCAAGTGCTGATTTCAGGCCAGAGACCCCGAGAGGAGGTGAGGGAACATTGAATCACTCCATAAACACTTTGTTTAGCTCCACAAGGATTCAGAAAAGCATCTATTGAGGTAAAAAGGTTGCATAGTTCTGCTTTAAGCACAGGCCTGACGGAAAGGTGCTGCTATTTATGTAGATTTATAACTGAATGATTGCTTATTTAGACAGTAGCAGGTGCAGCATGGCGCAAAAGTCCTTTGTCTTCTTTTAATTCTTTTTCTTTTAACTTTTATGTTTTTTTTTATCTACTGTTTAGATTATCTGTTGTACTTATACTTGATATACAAGTATTTCCTCAGGACTTCCTGTATGATAAGAGCTTTTATGTCAATGGGATTTTTGGGTTGAATAAAGGAAATTAGATTAATTACAGTAGTTATTAGCAGATTTCAACAACATCATTAAAAATCTCTTATTAACAGGGATGTGATAAAACTATGATGTGCAATACTTTAGCTTTGACTTTGCACCAATTTGCATATTGTCTCTCGTGGGAAATTTGAAGAAATGTCTCGTGCATGAATGTAGAAAATAGAACAGACATACATTATGGTGGCTGGCAAATAAAACCTGTCACTCTTTGATACTCCATTTTTCTTTTGGGTTATAAATCATTTAATATGATTAAGCCTACCTTTAGCCTATCTAGCTCTGCTCCCTATCTTTCTACAGCCCAGACGTCTATACCTTTTGCCTTTACAGAAATCTGTATGATGAATTAATCAACTTCAAGCAGAAATGGTGAGAGAATGGAGATATTCTCATCAAGTGCTCGGTCAGACATGCTGTTAATTGTGCGGTTTCTCCGCCAGCGAGTCGCTAGTCGTCACTCGTGTCAGTGTATGTACCTTTTCTTCTTTTCGTCTGCTTTTCGTGTGCCTGCCAGCTCCATCCCCGTGTGCCCTTCAGGGACAATAAAGACCTGCTGCAGCCTGAATGTTCCAGGTTTCATTTCAGCCTTTTAATATAGACTTTGAAAAGGTCACGTTTGAGTGATCCTGGGAAATTTAATCACCTTAAGCAGCAGGAGGGTTTAGATCGAGACTTTGGGTTGAAAGTTGAATGTAGTATTTTACTGTGGACAGTGTGTGAAGTCCACAGTGAAAGGACCCCTGCCTAAGCTGCTCTATATTCCAAACCCAAAGGAGCAGTGCAAGCTAATTCCATCTGATTCATTGATGGAGCCGCATCTGGCCTCCTCCGTCCTGCCTCATTACATGTTTAAACTCGGCTTTTTGCTGGAATTGAGTTGAGCATGTTTACCTCAAACTGCTGATGGATGAGAGGCGAGGTTTCATATTTACTCTTAGTTTCAGTCTCCTACACCCCCCCCCAATATTATTTGTGCCCATGCCAGCGGATTCTCGTTACAATGTATTTGCTCCTGAACTCTTTATCCAACATTCACATAAATGTCGATGCACAAACACACACTCTGTCGCTCTCTTGCACACAGACACTGTCTCTGATCAGATTGGGTTTCATACAGATGGTGGCTTAATGTCCCAGCTGAGATATGGCTGTGTGTGTGTGTGTGTGTGTGT